>APFE031318823.1:0-23110 GCA_000404065.3 Pinus taeda
TACCCCATTGATATGTGTTTTAACAATTGGACTACCGGGATCTACATACTTCTGCATAGTAATTTTTCCCATCATGATATCTGCAAGTTTTCCTACCAGGTGGATTCTTCTTGTATCTCTAGGTTTCCTTCTTGGTCTTTTAAGACTCAACTCCTTTATTGTTTTTGCTAGAATAGGAATTTCTCTAATGGCTTGTAATAAGGGAATCTTGATACAGACATTCTTCAATTCATCTAGAAAATCATAGTTTGGCAACAAGATTTGTTTTTCCACCCCTTTGTCAATTTGTAATCTCTCAGGAAAAGGAGGTGTGGATGAAGATGTAGGTTGCTCAACTATAGGAGTTGTGGTGGTTAACTCTTTTTCTTTTTCTTTCTGAGTGCTTGGGTTTTGAAGAGATACTTCAGAACCTTTATTGGCTTCAAGAGAATCTTCCTCAGAAATTCTTTGCTTTTGGGCATCTATAGAAGGTTTATCTAAGACTCTACCAGATCTAAGTTGTACATCATTGAGAGGAACAATCATATAGGTAGGAAATGGTTGACCTTCTATTATGTAATCAAATTGAGGGTTTTTATTATTGGGGTTTGGTAATGGCTGGGAAGGAAGTTGATTTGGCTTTTGTTGGAATGGAAGCAAGAGCTGAGAATTTGGATTCTGTTGAGAAGGTTGTTGTTGTTGTGGGAATGGCAATGATAGTTGTGGATTTTGATTTGGAAGTTGTGGAGCTTGTTGGTTTTGAAAAGATGGAGGATATTGATAAAATTGAGCAAATCTCTCATAGGGACTTTGCATACCTTGTACCCATGATTGAAATGGATTTTGTTGTTGGGGCCAAGGTTGTTGCCAAGGATTCCAATTTGGTGGGGTTTGAAAGTTCATAGAGTTGTTAAACCCTTGGTTTTTTTTACCCCTTCCAAGGTCTCCTTGCAACAAAATAGAGAGACTCAATTGTGTTTGGATCTTCTTGAAAGACAGCTTTGAGCCTAGGAATTGAAGGACAATCCTTGGTCTCATGATTCTTTGAACAAATCACACATGTTTCTACAACTTTTGCATCCAAGGGACATTCCCTTAGAGCATGTTTCTTTCTACATTTTGGGCAAAAGATGGCTAAAGCTTCAGCTTCTGCTTTCTGCTTATTGTGTATCTTAAGAGTGTCTAGTTGCTCACTTAGACTCCCTAGGATATCAGTTTTGAATTTATCAAGCATATTGCCAATCTCAACCCCACTTACTGATCCAGTTGCAGATTTGTTTGCTCTGATGAGAGAAGGATCTCTAGGCCCTTTCCCAGTTTTTGATTTTCCCCTTGAGAGATGGACACATAGCTCTGCTATATCATGAAGTGGAAGTTGGGATATATCTCCTTTTCCCATCATGTTCAAAATATCTATCCATTCATCTCTAATGGATTTTAATAGAAGGGCTTTCAAAGTTTCTTCATCGAGGTTACTCATTTTTTCTCTTTTGAGGTTATACTGAAATCTTTCAAGTATATCCTCCAAGTTTTCATCCTCTTTTTGTACCATTTTGAATACCTCGTCCTTATGATTGGTGGGCATGCAATAGTCCAGGTATCTATCCAAAAATGTCTGTTTCATATCATTCCAAGTCCTGATGGATTGGGTGAGTAATCCCATGAACCATTTCAAAGCTGCTCCTTTCAATGTTGAAGGAAACAGTTTGAGTTTTTTGAGGTCTTCCATAATTTCATTAAGGTTCGAACATGACCTCAAACTCAAAATAGAAATGTTTCAGGTCTCATTTTCTTAACCATGAAAGTTTGGCTGAGGACAGATGGTGAAATATTTTTCATTGTTGCTACGAGAATCCTCATTCGACTATAGGAAATCCGAATGAGTTATCTCCATCCCTATTTCCCCCATTGTTACCTCTACCTCCTCCATTGTTTCCTTCTCCCCCTCCTCTACCTCTACCTCTACCAAATCCGTTAACTACCTCCTCTGTCATGATGGCTTCCTCAGAGACTTCAGAGTCCTCTAGTTCCTCCACTAATGGCGAACGAGGAGGAATTTCTCCCTCTTCTTCCTCAGGTGATTCTACTTCTTCAATTACAATGTGTCTCCCTGTAGAAGGAAAGAAATGATCTTTTCCTAATTCAGATTTGATGGATGGTGTGGGAGAGTCTCCTAATTACACTACTGCCTCTTGAACTCCAGGAATCCTAAGGCTAGGAGTATGAGTTGGAGATGATGGAGGTGTCTCTTGTGTATTCCTTGAAGTAGATGGAGTTGTAAAAATCGAACTCTTGGCTCTAGATAAAAACCTTCCCCTAGAATCTCTTTCTCTATGCATGTCATTTTTTCTCTTCAAGTTGGGCTAATAATTCTTTTTCTGATCTTCCAGGTCACTCTAGGTGCAAGAAGATAGCATACTCAAGAAACTATTAAACCAATAACTTTCTCTTTTCTGATCCTCCAGGTCACATTACGCGTAAGAGGAGAGCATACTCTGAGAGGTTATCAATTTTCCTTTCTTGAAAATTTCTCTTTAGATATATATATATATATATATATATATATATATTTATATATATATATATTTTAAGAAATTGGCTACCTAGTTTCACTTCCCTGGCAACGGCGCCAAAATGTTTAATCAATTTAGTATGTCCTAAATTGCTATTTAAAATGTCAATCCGGGAGTCGTAAACTAATGAAGTGAAGTGCACTGTATGTGCAAGATAACCTTTTCCTTAGTCTTTTGTCGTTTTTGAGTTTTTAGTTTGTTTTTGGGTTTATCTTCTGTGGATTCCCTACTGTGAGATGGCGAAATTGAAAATTAAGTGTGAAGGGTAATGATGATTTTTAAAATGATTTTCCAACCTTAAAAGTTCAAAAAGAAAGTTTATAAACTGACTGTAATGAAATCAATTCTCAAAAAGAAGTAAATGCATCAAAACAATGAACTAGTGACAATGGCCCAATATCCTTACTGCTGTGTGAAAAAGAAAATAAAATATGAACTTAAAGCAACTCAAAGACTGAAAGTAAAGCAACTAAATCACACTACTTCAACCTATATTCTAACCCTTCACCTTTCGACTCAGTCCGGCTATAGGACATGATCATAAACAAGCTAAGTATTATGATATCTAAATTGCAGGAAATTAAATTGCATAAAAGGAAACTAAGATTTAACTACTCATTCATATTTCAACTCTTGAAAAGGACATAAGTAATTCAATCTCTAACTTGCAGGAAAGAAAACTAGATCACACTACTTCAAGTAATATTCTGATTCCTTACTAATTGAGTTGCTTGGCTATAGAAAGGAAATCATAAACAAGTAAGTAATATGATGTCTAAATGGCAGAAAAGTAATCAAGCAAAACAAAACTTGAAAGAAGTGACAATGCTGGAATTAAACTTAATGAATAAAAATCAGCAGAAAGGACAAGATGATCTCATGTCAGTATCTATCAAAAACATGTAAATGTGCCCAGGCTGCCTACAAAAACCTGAAAAGGAAACACTGATCAGCTTAACAGTTATGAAGAGAACATGAAATATGGACAGTGATGAACATTATAACAACATAAAATATGTACAAGTAATGACTACAAAAAGCAGTAAACAAAATAAAGTAAGAAACTATACAAGCTTTGGTGTACAGGGACCCTCTGTCACCTCAGCCAACCAACTACTTATTCACAAATTGGATTCAGGAACACTGTCTTCTCATGTATTGAATTGCAGAAATAAAGTAAAGGAAAATACAACACAGTGGGATGAAACAACAGTCAAAATTACAACTTCCAGACTAACTGTTCAGCGTATATCAACGCATTATTTATAAGTGCAAATGCTAATAACTAATTCCTAGATTTGTGCTGCCAAGAGACATGTAAATCTCCACGGCTTGAGATTTAGCGTGATGGTCATTACAACAGTTGAGTTCATGGAGTGGTGGCTGCTTGATTCGGTTCGCAAGCTGGTCGACAGTTGTGCCAGTACCTCCAAGAATGAAGGATCGTGCCAAGCAATACTTCACGTGTGCCAAAACAGAGCCATGCCACCGCAAAATTCCTCATTTGGCCCTTCCTTTGACCGTCGTTGACCATGAATGTTTATGAGCGATTTGGTTGATCTGAGAGGACACACTCCATGTACACGTCGCTTGCATCCTGCCCATGTGGCTGGTTTCTCCATTGGACACCTGTAGCATAGCTTTTGACAAAATGGCTACGGAAACTCAGGCTGGCTATGGAAAGTGACAAGTTTCCGCCGCTGTTGAACAAAAAATATAAACCAAACAACAGTCAGAAACATAGTTAGGAAACCATTTCATAAGCTATTTTTAGCCTAATATGCAATGATTTGACAACTGGGTGGATGAAGTAAATGGAAAAAGAAGGCTGAAAGGTATATAGGGAAGTGTAGGTTTGGGAATCAATAGGCTGATAAAATTGTTAGTTGCTCATGAGATAAAGAATCAGGGTAGAAATTGGAAGACATTTATCTCACAGCATTTTTCTCAAGAAGAAGGTTCCAAGCACATAGAGGAAAGCATGCCCAGGGATAGCAGTAAGGACCTAGACAACAGGAAGAAGAAAGAGAGGAAGTCGAAGTCCAAAGAAGGCATTGATAACCCTACTCCATCAAGGTCTATTAATAAGTCAGACAAGGATAAAACAATAGAAGAGGAGGAAAATCCTACACCAATAGTAAAGCGACCATCAAAGGGTAAGAGAACCCCTTTAGATTCACCCACTCCAAGTAAAATCTCAACTAGTGAGAAGAAGAAGAAGAAAAATCCAGCTGACAGTGATAAAGGAGAGATCACAGGAACTACTTTTGAGGTATTTGTTGAGTGATCTAAGGAAGAGACTCCTGAAGTTAGTTTTAAAAAGGTGAAGAAGCCTAGAACCATTGAAAAGGGTGACAGAACACAAACTTCTGAGAAAAAGGAGAACCAAGCACAGAAAGAAGAAGTCACAGACAAAAGGGTAGAAGAGAATATTGTTTCAAGCCAGCGTCCTCACTCCCGCTATAAAATCTAGTGTTTCATCATTACCTCAATGTCGAACTACTAGGAGCATGGTAAAACAGGTAGTGACCACTCATACTCCTTCTCTTCCAAAAAATCCAATAGATGTCTCTGCCTCATTTGAAAAGGAATATGTACAAGATGAAACACTTAATGAAATTGAGGAATTAGTTACAAAGACTTTGAAAGAATTAATAAGAGAGGTTTAAGATAAGAGAAAACCTACCAAGAAGGAAATAATTGGACCTGTTAGTCCTTTAACTAGACAATAGATTATCATCAAAATTGAAAAACTTCCGAAGAAAAATGAGAAACTAAATGAAGAGGTGAAAGAATATAAGTTGTTGGATGAATATGATCCAGGTGGATATTGGTGGCCACCCACCTATTCCACTTGGACCCTCACCATTGTTTCTTTCATTTTTTCAATTTCCTTAATTGTAGCATAGTTTACTATTTTTGGCATTTTTTCCGGTCCTGAACTTATGGAGTTGTTTTGAGGCCCTAAACGACTTCTTTTTGGAAAAATTTCATAGTGATTTCTATCATTGTATTCCTCGAATATATCTTTCCAACGAGGTATCATACATGTTAAACGGAGATAATATGACCAAGTTACGATCCTAGGAAGTTGGCTACCCAACTAACCCCAACGGGGCCCATAAATTCTTGGTGTTACATCTCCTCGAGTTAGAGTTTTGGTTGATTAGGATTTTCTCTTATTGTTTAATAATAAAAAGGCCATTGAGCCTCATTTTAACTCAGTTCAGAGGCATGTAGCCACTACATCTCTTCTCAAAGATAAGCTACCATCGCTCGAGCTATCTTATTTTCATTCTGTTTGTAAGCATAGTTCAATATTTTTCTATTAATGAAATGAAGTGTTTTTCTGTTGCATCTTTGTGTTTATAATAATATATGTATTTTTTTGCATTCTTGTTTAAGTTCAGATTAGTGGTATCAGAGTAGTCTTTTCTTTCTCTATTTTTCTTTGCATGTCCCCAACAAGGTCGGGTATAAGGAGTTAGGACTCGATTTGGTTGAACCATTGTAGGATCAAACCTCACAAAACCTAACAACCTCCCATGGTGGAAGAAAAGAAAGGCGAGGGGGTAGGATATCCTTTCAAAATGTTCCTCGAGGAAGCCCTCGAGTGAAAGATGGATGCGATGATGGATAACTTTGCCCAAATCCTTCAATGATTACCCACAAGCGACACATCTGCTTCCAGCAGCTACTCTAGAAGCGCCACACTTTTAAGGTACAATTTAACTTTGACATTCCCATATTTGAGGGTCAGATAGATGTGGATGACGTAGATAAATGGTTAAATATTTTAAAAGGATATTTTTATGTTCATGGTTTTTCCAGCCAGGAAAAGATCACTTTTTCACTTCTCAAAGTTTCCCCCATGTCAAGGACTGGTGGGAATCCTACTGCGAGAAAAAGGATGATAATACATCCTCACTATTTTTAGCCGCACCCACTTAGAATTCATTTTGGGATGCCATCAAGGAGAAGTACTACCCTGTCAAAAGCTATGAGGATAAATACATAAAGTGGACCATGATATGGCAAGGAAAGGACCAAGATGTGCCAGAGTTTACCAATATTTTTCATACCCTTTGCACAAAGTTGGGTATCAAGGATTCTGAGTGGTATTTGGTACTCAAATATCGTGGCTACCTAGACAGGTACATCTAAGATGATATGGAGTTCCTGGACATCTCATCGCTTGGTAAGACGTACTGATACATTGTTAAGATTGAGCAAAACTTTAAAAAAAATAAGAGAGACTTTGGATCTGTGAATCCAAAGAACAAAGGACAAATCCAAGGTGGGGTGACCCAAGACAACCTGTCAAAGCTGCAAGAAAAGAATACCACCACAAATTCAAAGAAGGACACAGGAAAGTGGTGTGAGTTCCATAAGAGCCCCCTCACAACAAAGTGAGTGTCGAACCAAGTAGTCATTGGTGGCTGAGTTGAAGGCTTCATAATCAAATGCATGTTCCGACCCTGAGTCATAACCCGAAAATGAGAATGACAAAGGGAATAAAATTATTGATTCGGAGCCCAGTGCCATTGTTTCCACTGCCAAGATCTAGAAGAATGAGCCCGAAAATCCAAAGGAGGTGGAGTGTCTTTCCCACTCACAAATGTGGGTGAAGGGTTCACTACTGCAATTCATTGTCGGCAGTGGACACCAAAAGAACCTCATTTCAACAGAGGTCGTGAAACGGCTGTACCTACTAAGCATACTGTTAGCCTCCTGCTCATAGCAGGTATTCACCTTTCGTGATCGACATATTTTCAGGCCAAATATGTCAGGCTTTGCTTACAGCAATGTTCCATATTTGAAATTTGCTACTGTGGCAAAGAGGGCACAAAATCCTCAGGCACAAAAGTCATTGCATGTAGTCTTGAGGACCATGGACCAGGCATTATTAAACATTTCTCAGGCATGGACATGCTGTTATGACTGATATAATGGCAACTTCTTGGAGAACATTGAGACCCCTCATCATCTTTTATTGTTACATTACTTTATAGCTCAAGGATTGGTCGATGACCAACCACTACCAATCACTTCTCTACACACGTCCTCTTACATCACCTCAAGAACACCACTGTGCACCATCCAAAGTCATATGAGCATTTGTCTACTATTTTTACTTTGCCAAAAGAGGCTTGCTAGTATTGATAATTCAGATTTAGTTGTGGATGTCAAGTTTGCTTCCTTTGGGTGCATGTGTTTCCTCTTAAAATTCTATGCTCCAGCAGTTTTTCCACTTCTTTTTGCCTGACAGCAACCGTACGGAATAATGAGTTGAAAGCGCTGTGTTTTTCAGTCTTGACATTGATTGTCAAAGATAGTATTCCGGGAAAGGAAAAGCTGGTTGAAGCTGGGGGTCTTAAGCAAATCATCAGATATATGGACCGAGGGCCGGATGTTACAACAGCTGCCATAACCCTCCTGTCAGAGTTGGTGAAGAGTAAGAATATACTTGAACAGTTGGGTCAAGAATGTGGTGCTATCTTGATGCTGGTTACAGTTTTTGTAAGGGGTAATCATCTAGAATTGGCAACAGATATTGAGAGTATCCTTGATCAGCTTTCTTATGATGGTGATTCTTATCATGAAGAAAACATTAAAGCAATGGTTAAGGCTAACTGGTGCAAGCCATTTGCTGTCTGTCTTCACAAGGGCTCCCAAGGCTCCAAGTTGGCACTGGTGTAAGTGGCTTCAAGTCTTGAACAATATGTATGAGTCATTGCTCGAGCCATATAAGCACTTGGAAATATTTCCCAACATCAATGCTGTATGGGCATTTCTCATAGTAGAGGAGTGCTGTCGATTGGGTATAACATACTTTTGCATAGCACCAGGATCAAGATCATCTCCGCTTGCTGTGGCAGCTGCACAAAATCATCATGTCTCATGTATCTCATGTATCGATGAGCATTCTCGTCTAACCTATGCATCACCCCTGATGCATCTTCTTACACCACTGTCATCTGTTGTTACTCCAAGGCAGGGCATGGAACCCAGAAGAGGCTTACAGGTATCTGGACGAGATGATTATGGAGGGGGCAAAGATTGCTTGGGAGTTTTAATGCTGAGGAAGCAGGGGATTGTAATTATACTTCGAAGGTTCAAGGTTTGCATATACTGACCAAAACCAATTCACACAAACGTATATACACAAACAGAAACAAAGCACTGATCTGTTATGGAACGACACAATCAGAGGTTATGTAAAGAACGGTCTCTGGGACAAAGCTCTGAGGATGTATTATCAGATGCAACGCGCAGGCATAGATCCCGACCAATCGATATTTATTTCTGCAATCAATGCATGCGGCAAACTAGCGAATTTTCAAACAGGCATAAAGATTCATGAAGATATCATCGCAAGGGGTTATGAAAATGATGTTCTTGTGGGTACTGGGCCTGTAAACATGTATGCAAAATGCGGGAATGTCAGCGTGGCCCACAAACTTTTTGAAAGAATGCCTAAACGAGATGTTGTGTCATGGAATGCAATCATTGCAGGGTATTCCCAGGATGGCCATTCCCATAAAGCATTGGAATTCTTCAATGAAATGCAAGCCCAGGGAATAAAACCCAACTTAGTCACCACGGTTAGTGTTCTGTCTGCATGTGCCCATTTATTGGATCTGGAACAAGGTAAGCAGATACACGGATATGCAATAAGAAATGGCTCAAGTAGTGTGGCTATGAGATTCATATCATCGCGTACAAAAATCAACATTCCAACAAAGGGATGTACAAGTTACTGATGCGGAAAAATTAGAGTGAAGGATGGGACTGTCATGGTAGGCCTCATCTAACCTAGCTTGCCTGATAGGATGGATATGTTCCAATATTTCCTACCTTCTTCTCCATGCCTACGCAACTCTCCATCTCCCATTGAAAATTCCTTCCATCCCACAACAATTCTGCAATCTTATCATCCTTATTTTTATTTCTATGGTTGTTGTTCTGCTCCCACCTCCAGTGTTGTTGCTGCGGCAGTTAATCAGCGGCGTAGGTATCAAGTGAAGAAAGCGAGAGAAATTTCAGCATGTGCCAATGATACAAATGAATAGTTTAACGATTCAATCACTTCCTTACCTGCAACATTAAAAAATAGGACATCTTTTCTCAAACATAATCTGCTATAATGAAAATATTGGTGATTTTACAATGGATGACTCTTCATACGAATTCTTAATTGTCAGTGCAAAAGGGTGTGGCCTTTTTGTCTTGAGCTTCTTGTTCGTTATGCGGCAGATCTGATTGCCATGATGGATAAGGGAGCAATCACCGTAGTGAATATTCTTTTTATATATATATATAATATATATATATAAACACTACCTGCGCGCAGACGAATTTTATATCAAGGTCTGCTCACTACAGGCATTGGGTTTCCTTTTTTACTAGACCTGAATTCATGATGGAAAAGGCGGTTGACAGATCATTGATCCACTTGTCCTCCAGGTTTGGAGATTATCGGAAGGATGACACTTCTTCCTTTAGTTTTTCACCGACATTTGAAATATTTCCTCAGTTCATCTTCCACTTACACCGTTCTCAGTTTGTTCAGGTTTTCAATAACAGTCCAGATGAGACTGCATATTTTCCGATGATCTTGAACAGGGAGAATGTTGGCAACTCAGTTATGCTTGTTTCACTGTAGTTATTTTCCATGGAACGACTATTGCACAATGGCGAAATGCTAGCTACCAGAACCAACCAAAACATCAGGGCTTTTTTGAGGCTGCCACGTTGACTGCTACAGAGATATTGTAAAGAAGAAGCTAAGCAAAGCTTTAGATATGATTCGTCGAATTGCAGAAGAGGACCCTGATGAATCAGATGCAAAGGGAATTTGGTCATTCTCTGGCCATTTTGCATCGTTTCAGTCCAGATTAGCTCCAGACAGCAGGATTTCGGCCTCAGCATGCTACCAGTACGCAGTCCTCCTTTACTATGCAGTTTTGATTCATTTTTGATAAATATTTCGATCGGCCAAGGCGCCGAAACCTCCAGAAGCCTGCAGAAAGCACCACAGCAGCTATTTTTGCCATAAAGAGATTAAAAAAGGTGATTGAACAGTTCAAAGACCTTCATCAAAGTCAAAGAGGCGGCTCTAAGCCTTTAAAGCTCACCAGAACATAGTTAAAGCTATTAAAGACTATTCATATCATATTTTAAAGGATTCAATGCCCTGTTATTAAAAATACAGAGTATCGAGCCACATTTGAGGGCGGTGCTGCAGGCCAAACACGCAGTAATGACTATGAGGCCAGCGCATGGCTCAAATGACACTTTTTAATCCATTTTTGAGGCTGTTGCCTCATGCGCAGCCTTAGATATTTACTCCAAGATGCCAGCTGCCCCAGCTCAACTCATATAGTCTTTCATGCATTTATTTTTTAGTACAATTTAGCAGCAAACACTGATTTACTTCAGATCTGTTTGGATCGGTTTGATAGATATTTTGAGATATTTTCCTTGAGATCTTATCCACAGATCTAAGTCTGTAAATATTTTCTATAAAAACCACCCTATGGACTGTTTTAAGGGTGAGAGGTGTTTGATCGATAATCTGATTTTCATACTTGCTGTGTACACTCTGAGAGATTTAATAAACAGAGCTTGCTGGAACATGTGTGTTTGGACTGTCTAAATGTGGATTCGATGGCTGAAGAACAAGACTACAGAATTCTCGTGTTTCCTCATGGACTAATAAGTTTTCCTCATCTCTTTCTATAGTTGCTATGTTTGCTATATCGTATCTGTGTCATGATCTAAACTTGCAGGAAAAAAGAATAGTTCAGATGTCACTTAGCTGTGCTCTGCCCTCAATTCCTACTTTTTCTCTATATTTTCTTTCTAAATTAGCCCATAAATATGAATTCCTCTTAGGCTCATATTTGCACTAGTTTCCTCCGTATATGAATATTGTTGTAGGAATTTCTTAATTGCTCCTATAGAATATTCAGTCACGTTCCCTCTGTTAGCATGAATGAAAATTACTTAGCTGTCTTTCATTCCCTGACTTCCGTTCCATCTTCATTCAAACCTGATATTATTCCTTGTGTAGCTATCCTGCTCTATAGTCCCTTCTTTGCCAAAGAAAACACATCTTTTAGTCTACATCCTTGACTCCATGCCCAATGTTGTAAACCTCTTGCGCTTCGCATGCCAACGCTTCCTGAATAGATCATTCATCCCGCCAAACTCAAACAAAAAACCATGTGCATAATAACTAGCCTGAAATCATTTCCTAAACAAAGGTAAATCCCGAAGAGAGAGCCCTCTCTGACTGCTGGTAGGCTAGGACCGGCAGTCCAAAGCTTGGTCTGTGGTTACCTCGGCCGTATCCCTGAAGGAGCCAAGGGACAACCTGAGTGTTAACACATACCACACCCATAGTCATACAACATCTGTGGCTTCACCAAGGACGAGATCCCCGATTCATCCAGCAGTGTTGCCTTCCCTACAGCATCAAGCCCTTCACAGATGAGGTATTGTGTGACGTTTCTCCTCTCAATGTTTGTGATGTATTATTAGGAAAACGATACTTGTGGAAGCAACATGCTGTATATGAGTCTAGACCTCACTCTGTGATTATTTCTTTGAGTAATATGTTATATAGGATACTGGAGGTAGCCCCACCTACCACCACCTCTTTGATCTCTGCTAAGAAATGCAGTAATATCATCTCCTAGACTAGGAAATTTATTTTATTTCTAGTTCACTCTCAAAGTAAGGGGAAGATCATAGCCACATCCATGGCCCCTGGGAAGGGTTCCTCCATGCAGCAGAAGCAAATGGATATGGTCATGAATGAATACAAGGACATCTTCTCCTCACACATAGGGGCACTATTGCACTGTCAGGCCAAGTATTCGTTCAATATGACTCCTGGAGAACGTCTACCCAAAGGGCCGATATATCATCACTCCATTGTCGAAAATGCCAAGTATAAGCAGCGACATCATCAACATCGAGTGCCACACAAGTTTTAGGTGGGTGACAAAGTATGGTTGCATTTATAGAAAGAATGCCTTACAAGAGACCATCGGAATCTCAGACCACTCTGATATGTTCCTTACACCATTACCAAGGTTGTGGTAAAAAATTATTTGGAGCACAACATTCCCCCATTCCTTGACTTGCACCTAGTGTTCAATGTAGATCGCCTTCGGCCATATTGTCCACCATTGTTGGACACATCTTACATTGTATAACATCTCACACCAACAGAGCTCAACCAGGACTGTATGGAATAGGCTACAACTGATAATATCATGGACACATAGATCGAGAACACTTAGCAATAGAGGATACAACTATATCGAGTTGTCAAAGTAGGCCAACTTCTTCACCAAGGAAAATGGCTCACCAGGGACCAAGTTCAGCAGAATTTTCCTCATCTAATGGGGGAACTCAATGCAATGGGGACCATTGCTTCCTAAGGGGGGAGGACTGATCCAAGTGGATATTGGTGGCCACCCACCTATTCCACTTGGATCCTCACCATTGTTTCTTTTGGTGTTGAGTTTCCTTAATTGTAGCACAATTTACTATTTTTGGCAGTTTTTCATGTCCTGAACTTCTGAAGTCATTTTGAGGCCCAAACGACATTGATTTGGAAAAATTTCTTGGCAATTGCCATGGAATTCACATCGGACACTATATTCCTCGGAGAGATCTTTCCAACAAGGTATCATACATGTGAAACGGAGATAATATGACCAAGTTACGACCCTAGAAAGTTGGTTGCCCATCTAACACCAACGAGGCCCATAAACTCTTGGTGTTACATCTCCTCGAGTTAGGGTTTTTATTGTTTAGGGTTTTCTCTTATTGTTTAATAATAAAAAGGCCCTTGAGCCTCATTGTTACTCAATTCAGAGGCATGTAGTTGCCACATATCTTCTCAGAGATAAGCTACGATCATGTGAGCTATCTTATTTCCATTCTATTTGTAAGCATATTTTAGTATTTTTCTATTAATGAAATGAAGTGCTTTTATGTTTTGTCTTTGTGTTTATAATTATATATGTAAGTTGTTGCATTCATGTTTAAGTTTGGATCAGAATACCTCAAGAAAGAAAAGTTAAAAGAGAAGAGATAGAGGTTACAAGAGGAGTGAAATGAGGCCTCCACTAAGCTAAAGAAGGTTCTTCACCTCATACAATATACTAGGGTCATTAAAAGGGAGCTTAAGGAAGAAGATTTAGGTGTGAATCTATTGGATCCAAATAATGTTCATGCAAGAAGACTCTATTTTTGAAGTTTTGAGGGATGGTTCAATACTTCTTGCATGAGGACATGCAATGACTTAGGCATGGGGGAATGTTGAGTCTCCATTTATGCCTTTTACACCCCAAATTATCCTCTATTTTTTATCAACTTTCCTTGAAATCTACTCACTATTTTCCTACCTTCTTCACTATTTTATCCAAAATATACCTTTTAGCCTCATTATGTATCTATGAGGTAATTTATATTTCAAAGTGTGATTTTTATGTTTTCTTGTAGTAGAAATAAAATTATTGATTCTTTATACTCTCTAATCATTTGGATTGATTCACATAGATGTTTATACCATGTTCCTACTCATCTGGTACCAGTGTATTGATCTGGTACTCATGCTCCTACTCATTCGATACCAGCATTATCGGTCCAATACTGAGACACCTACTTATCTAGTACCTGTGTTATCAAATGGTACTAGTGCTATCAATCTGGTACCAATGTTACCAATCCGGTACTGATGTTCTCATCTGGTACTCGTGTTCTTGTCTGGTATCTGTGCGCTTCCCTATCATCTACCCGACAACAGCTTCCCATGTTCCTACTTACCCGCATTCACCCATGTATTTGTGCTCATCCAACACCAACACCAACGGTATAACACATGCGCTCATCAGGTACCAACCACAGTGATCTGGCACCAACAACAAAAATCTGGAACCTACGCTCATCTGGTACCTACGATCCAACACCTATATTATTCTAGTACCACATGCATTTACTATGTTATTTTGTTACAAGACCCTACTTTCCAGTTTCCGTGGTTGAGAAAACTGTCTTCAATGAGGCCAAGGAAATTGTTAGTCAAAGGCATCATCTTGTTACAACAAATCAAGATACGCTTCATCACTCATGCATTGTGTGTCATGAGGATGAAGTTGAATATATAAAATGAGCTAAACTGTAATATTTTTTGGTGATTTGCTACTATTCTAGTAAGCCTTGAATGTACAACTTTTTCTCTCTAAGAGAAGGCTTGTAAATGATAACAAGTTAGCCAGATAGAGAGAGATATAGCTAGTAAGAGGCAGAGAGACAGTTAGCTAGAAAGTGAGACATAGCTAGTTGGAGACAGAGTTTTAACTCTATTGTTATGTTGGAGACTTGATTTTGTAACCTTTTCTTTTGAAATCAAGAATATGAGCGACAATTGGTGAATTCTAGGTGTTAGTGGATCCTTTAGTTCTGTAGATTTTTCCAACTTTCCTTGGTAGCTTGGCAAGGGCCCATTGAAGCCATCAAGGAAAGTTTTCATTATAGTATTGTGAATATTGATTTGGTTTATGTGTGAGAGTGATTTAGTATTTTTCAGAGTGTTAATACTATTCCAGTTTTGATCATATGCAAGTAATCTATTTTTCTGAGAGATAGTTCATTAATTTTATGAATGCAAACTTTATTTCTTAAGCTACACATTTAATTGTTGAATGATATTTTGAAAAACATGGAAGCTAAGATCAGAGATCCACCATTCACCTACATGCGTTGTTAGCGAAGACTCTTGTCATACATTTCTTGTACTAGAATGAAGGGTTTCTTTCAGGATTAGCTTTTGTTGTTTTGATTGTTGTTTTAATGCAATGAATTGATTCTAGTGTAGTGATTAAAATTAGTTACTATAAGAAAATAGAATTAGATCCATCTTTCTATTTCATGAGCTTGTAAATGGATAAACTTGTTACTTGAGGAAAAAAATTTAGCTCATAGTCTTGTTAAGATTTTATTTATGAGTTTTTCTTTAAAATTGTGTGAGGAAGTTAGTATTGGTTTTGAATGCTTTTTATCTAAGCTATACTCATCAGACATAGGAATTTATCTATTATCAACACATATAGTGTATCAGCTCTACTGATTACGAATTATTGGTTGATAATTTAATATTATCACGATATATAATTCATATAATTGCCCCAATAAAAGCTCTATCCATGGACAACAAATATCATTCCATATTTTCTTGTTTCCCAAAACATCGTTTAGGGCCTCAAAACGGTTGTGGAATTTCAAGACCCAAAAACTACCAAAAATAGAAAACTGTCAAAATAGCAAATTGTGTTGAAAAATATGATACTAATAAAAAACAATGTTGGGAGTCCAAGTGGAATATGTGGGTGGCCACCAATATTGACCTGGATTAGTCCTCCCCCCTTAGGAAGAAAGGGCCCCCAATGCATTGAGTTCCTCCATGAGGTGAGGAAACTTGTGTTGAACTTGGTCCCTAGTAAGACACTTGCCTTGGTGCAAGAGTTGGATAACTTTGGTAGCCCAATACAGTTGGATCCTATGTAGGAAAGTGTTCTTAATTTATGTTCCCATGATTCGATCAGTTGTGGCATGTTCAATGCAATATGGGTTGAGATCTGTTGGTGTTAGTTGCTCAACAATGTCTGATGTGTCCAACAATGGTGGAAAGTATGATTGAAGGTGGTCCACATTGAATATTGGGTGCAAGCCAAGGAATCGGGGGATACAAAGCTTGAAATATTTCTCACCCCAATCCTTGGTGATGGTGTAAGGCCCATATCAGAGTGGTCGATGTTTCTGATGGGCTCTAACAAGGTCTTCCTTCTGTAAATGCAACCAAACCTTGTTGCCCACTTAAAACTTATGTGGCACTCGACGTTGATCATGACGTTGTTTGAACTTAGTTGGCTTTATCCAGGATATCATGAACCTGTTGGTGGATGTTTTGATTGCGTTTAATAAAATTGATGGCCTTATCAACTTCAGATTGAACACATGCATATTCTTTCTGTGTAGTTGCAAGAGGCATTACACCATCAATGGTTGAAATCCTAGGTGCACCTGAAAGGGGATATGGCTAGTGTAACAACCGCTAGTTGTTTCCTATGTAAATAAATAAAAATATTAACCAAGGTCATGGAACACATATTCAAAGATGAATGTTGGGTAAAAACATAACTATGGGGATCACTGGTGATTAATAAATGGATATAAAAATTGGCAAAGGAAAAGAGGCAATAATTGGCATTTTATTTACGAAATAATGGAAAATAGGAGAAAAGGGAGATGAAAGGACACAAAATTGCATGAAGAGGAAATTGAAGGAAAATTGAGGGAAAATGAAGAAAATAGAGACCACGCTGATAAAAAAGGCTTATGAGGATTAGTTCACAACTTTTGACAGTTCTATGGTGGAGCTCTCTCTTTATTCTCTCTCTCTCATACTCTGTCACACTTAGAGAATTTAGCATTGTTGGAGCATGCTTGGAGCACTCTAATTTTTATTGGATTTGGAGAAAGAAGGAAAAGGAAAGTAGGAAATCACAAGGTAACAGGTGGATCAACAACTATAACTAGATTTCTTTGCAGGTAACAAGTTGCATGTATGATTTCCTTGATGCATGGTAGATGCGTGTGGTTATTTGGTTATGATATATCATTAGCATAGAAGATATCCCGAATTAACAGTGGTTTTAGCCTAGCCTTTCCATTTCTTAGATATCCATGGTGTTGTGGATTTCTCCACTTGTTTTTCTGATTGGTGATTAGGTTCCTTATGATTGTGGGTTTAGTTATTAGTTACTGGAGTCGTTGGTTGGAACAAATTCTCTGGAAGCCCTGGAACAACTTGGGTTGAGTTACTAATCCTAGAGCCTAGGTTGGACAAACACTCTTAAGCCTTTGGTGGGTTGACTTACTAGTCTTGGAGCCGGAATGGACAAACACTATGGAGTGCTATAAGGTTGTGGGTTGATTTACTATTTCATGGAGTTGTGGTTAGGAAAAACTCTCTTGAGCCCTAAATAGGTTGGGTAGAGATCAATCTCGTTAGTGTTAGTGATGTCTGACTGTGAGGTCGAATCACTAGTTGAGGGTTGAGGTGGTTTGGCCTCTGGAACCTTGGTTTGGTTTTATTTGGTTATTCCATGAGATCCCACAGTCACACTTGGAATATGGTGTGGGGATGATTGATTGAAAGAGAGATTTGTTTCATCCCAATATATGGTCCGGTGGTACGTGGAAGTCCCAGACTTGGTTGGTATTTGTCCTATGTTTAGAAGATATATTCTTCCATTATGATTCATGTGTATTTATGGGAAATGTGTTGCTTATCTCATGGTTGTTCTTCCGTGGTTTATATGTTCGTTATTTTTTGGTTATATGTTATTCATATTATGTTTATCTTCTATGGCTCTTGTCATGAAATGTTTAGCTATTGATGAGTGATTAATGTATTGACTAATTAGTGGTGTTGCATCTATGTGGAGAGGGAATAGGGCCTTCTCGGTGATTCCCAAATGAATCTTAGACTTTTATGATCAGATATGCATTTATGACCTATAACTTACTTGTTTGCAATATGTTTGACAAAATTCTTGTCATGTTCTAGGTAGTCTGGGTCAAGTTCTTCCTTCAAGCTTGTTTGTATAGCATTGCTACCATGCTATTATTGATTCTGAGAAGTTAGAGGAAGTATTAGGCAATGGTTTGGAGGCCGACCTAGAATCTAGGCTGAGATCTCGAGACCCCATGATCCTAACTGATAAATTTGGGTTGCAACTACATGGATGCACACTTATGAATGTGGTTGGAGGCTTACAACCACATGGAGGGCTTGTTGTGGTGGTGATTGTGGACCCAAGATAGAGAAAAGGGTTTCCAAATTAGGTTTTGGCCACCTAAGGTGCTTACTCATCCTTTTAGTAACCTGTAGCCCCCGTAGAATGTTATGTGATGTCAATTTGTCTTTTATGGTTGAGCCCACTTCCTTAATGGAACCTAGGAGGTTGGGTCATGTCATAGTAGCTCCTCCTCTCATGTTTACCCTAATAGGCTAGTGAAATTAGGTAAATGTGGGAGGGGTAGCTACAGAATGGTATCAGAGCTCCTAGGTTCAACACTTTGACTAGATGGGTGGAATGTGTTTTCCATGCATGCATGTTAGATGTCTATGTGTTCGTTATGCATGCATTGTGATTGTCACTGTTGCAGTTGTGTTGTCACGTAGAGGTCGATGATGTCGATGTCAAGATGATTGATATGTTGATTTCACCATATATATACATATGTTGTGTTAATACATATTGATTTTACATACAAGATAGCCTCCCTTAAACTTCCCTGAGATAGGGTGATTATATTTATATTTGGTTATCTAACATTGTATGTTTGTAGGAAGTAGAGGGTCAAAGATGACAAGAAAAATGGTGGACTTTAGTTCTTGTGATTCTCCCTGCATATGATATGAGCAACATGATGATGAGTACTCCCCTAACATCGCAGACACATTGAGAAGTTTGAAAACAGAGATCAATAGTTGTAAGGAAGATAATGACAAGATCATTCAGTTGTAGGAAAGACTTGCTAGGGAAATAAAAAAGAAAGTAGAGGTGAATGCAAATATTTTTAGGATTTTGTCATATTTGTAGAGACAATGACCACTTAGGATCGATCATGGATAGAGGAAAGTATCGATGGGGAATATGGCAATAGGTCTTAGTCGAGATATAGGTTTGACAAGGATGATACAGTTAGAGATGGTAGATTCTTGGAGACACCTGAAAGGAGGGGTAATGACTGTGGACTCTACTCTAGTTTTGGATCAAAGAGACAACATCATCATCATCTTCACCATCCATACAGGAGGAATGTGAAGTAGTACTTGCTAGAGGAATTCAAGAAAGAGAATCCTCCTACATTTGATGTAGAAATGAAGAAGTCACAAGATGCAGAAGCTTGGTTACTTGGGGTGAATAAATTTTTCAGATTGCATGATTACTCAGAGAATATGAAAGTCAAGATAGCTATTTTCAATCTTAAGGGAAAAGAAAACATCTGGTGGGAAGATGTAAATAATGTCACAGGAATTAGAGAAGAGGATTTGACTTGGAGTGAGTTTGAGAGACTTTTCTAGAAGAAGTATCTATCTGAAAGATACTATGATAAAAAGGCCAAGGAATTCTATGAGTTGAAGATGGGATTTATGACTGATGAGGAGTATACTAGGAGATTCTTGGATTTGTTGAGATATGTTCCTTACCTTAAGGAGAAGAAGGCCAAGATTCAGATATTCATTTGTGGGTTGTTGGTATCATTCAAAGATAGGATTGAGTTTGGTGAGTTTAGATCCCTGGAGGAAGCCATTAGAAATTTGAAACACGGTTACGAGCAATCAAAGCATAAGACTAAATCTAAATAGGACTAGAAAGTTAATGACAAGACTAAGGGAAAGTAGGAAAAGAAACGAGGAAGTCTACATGATATAGGTAACAAAGAGAATTAAATGACACACAACAAATTCATTACAATTGACAGAGGATAGGGATTTTAATATGAGCAGAAGAACAAGGCTGAGGATAGGAAGCCTTTATACTGTTGGAATTGTGGCAAGGATCATCACAGGAGAGATTGTCCACAACATCAGGGTGTCATACCAGGAATATACAGTGCTCAAGAGGCATAAAAAGTTGGGGATGTTGGACAAAGTATTCTTCATATTTATGCAACATTGGATAATAGGCAAGATGATCATTGGGCATCTATTATAGAGATGGAAGGTAAGCTTTGTGATCAAGTTGTTTCTATTCTGATTGATCCTGGATCTAACTATAGTTATATCAGTCCTAACCTAGTGGATAAGTGTGGTTTGAATAAATATGTGCATTTAGAATCTTGATTAGTGCATTTGGCTACAGGTACCAAGAAAAGAGTGTGACATTGGGTAAGAGCTTGTGCATTTGAGTTGAATGGAATGTCTACATCAATTTATCTAAGTGTGCTTCTGTTGGTATCATACATTATGTTGTTGTGTATGGATTGGTTGTACATTCACAAGACTAAGGTGGATTTCTATGATAAGCATATTGAGTGCCTGGATTATGTTGGAGAGAAGAGGATCTTGCATGGTAAGAAGAATCCTACATCAGTGAGGATGGTTACAACTATGCAGGTAAAGCGAAAAAGTAAATGTGGCTTCTTTTAGACATAAGTAAATTACTTGGGGCATCTTGTTTCCAAGGAAGGTATAGCAATGGACCTAGAAAATATTAGGGCTATCATGGAGTGGGAAACTCCTAGAAATTTTGTTGAGGTCAGATCATTCATGGGGTTAGTAGGTTACTACAAAATGTTCATTAGGAACTTCTCATAGATTTCATATACTATTACATCATTGCAGCAAAAGGGAAGAAATTTGAATTGACAGAGGAATGTGAAGCTAGTTTTGAGTAGTTGAAGCCGTTTCTTGTGAATGGTCCAATTCTAAAGATTGCAGATCCAAACAAAGAGCCTTTTGTATGTATATATGGTTGTAATAGAGGACTTGGTGGAGTTATGATGTAGGAAGGATAGGTAGTATGCTATAAATCAAGGAAATTGAATAAGCACACGTATAACTATGTGATGCACAATCTTGAGTTGGCAGCGACGATTCATGCATTGAAGATGTGGAGATACTATCTTATTGGTAAGAGGTTCATCTTGAGGAGTGATTACAATGGATTGAGATACTTATTTGACCAACCTAATTTGAATGCCAGGAAAGCTAGGTGGTTGTCCATGCTCAATGAGTTTGATTTCGAGATCAAGTACATTAAGGGTAAAGAGAATAGGGTTGCAGATGCTCTTAGTAGAAGAGTGTAGGTAAATCACATAGCAGTTATGAGTTCATATGGGACAGATTTGTAGGACCAAATCTTGTAGGCAAGACAACAGGATGATAGGTACCATCAGCTTAAGCACAAGTTATAGTAGCAGGGTACAAGTGAACAACATGTCGACTGTCATCTCACAAAATATGGTTTGGTCACATTTAGGGATAGGATCCATATGCCAGACAAAAATGAGCTCAAGAAGCTTATCTTGCAGGAATTTCATGTCAAGCCATATTAAGGTCACTCGAGATATTAGAAGACATTGATAATGGTTAAGAAGTTCTACCATTGGCCGAAATTGAAGAAAGAGGTGGCAGATTTTGTGGCAAGATGTTTGGATTGTCAACAAGTAAAATCCGAGTGTAAGGATCTAGGTGGTTTATTGCAACTGATTTTGATTCCAGAGTGGAAATGGGAGGTCATTTCCATGGAATTCATTACAATTTTTCTGAGGACATCTAGACAACATGATTCCATTATGGTTTTGGTTGACAAGTTGACTAAGGCAGCTCACTTTGTTCCAGTAAAGTCTACAATTTCAACTAGTGAGGTAGCACATCTCTTCATAGGGAGATAGTGGGGTTGCATGGAATTCCTAAGAAGATTATATCCGACAGAGATTCCAAGTTCACTTCTAGGTTCTAGAAAGAGTTATTTGCAGGTTTTTGTATAGAGTTGGCCTTCAGTACAACTTATTGTCTGCAAACAGATGGATAGATAGAGGGGGTCATTGGTATTTTGGAGAAAATGTTGAGAATCTATTCTATGCATCAACAATGGACATGAGAGGAGTATCTTCCACATGTGGAGTTTTCTTACAAAAATGGGTATCAAGAACATCTAAGGATGAGTTTGTTTCAGGCACTTTATGAGCAAAGTTGCAAAACTCCCATCAGTTGGAGTGATCCAGTGAAAAGGGTGTTGCTTTGACCAGACATACTGGAAGAGATGGAGCATGAAATGTAGGTTATCAAAAAGGATCTAAAGGTGGCACAGGATAGGCAGAATAATTATGCATATTAGCATAGGGTATTTAAGGAGTGTTAGGTTGGGGAAAATGTGTACTTGCGTATCAAACCTAAGAAGAGCTCCTTGAGGATTAGGTCATGTGCCAAGTTGGCACCTCGGTATTGCAGGCCTTTCAAGATTCTTAAGACGATTAGGCTAGTGGCCTACCAACTTGCACTGCCTCCAACAATGAAAGTCCATGATGTTTTCCATGTGTCATTGCTTAAGAAGTATGTGAAATATGTTGATCATGTGATTGAATGGTTTGTATTGCAGGCAAATTCAAAAGGAGAATTCTAGCCGAAAACTCAGTGCATTTTGGATCAAAATATGCTCATGCTCTAGAATCAAGAAATCAAGCAAGTTATAGTACAGTGGAAGCACTTTAGGCCTGATGAAGCTGCATGGGAGATGGTTGATCAAATGTGGGCTATGTATCATTCTCTATTTTTTGGTTTAGCTTATGTTCTTTGATATATGTTTTGATTTTGTTTTTTGGGTATGTTTTTATATGCATATATATGTAAATACCGCATCAAGCTATGTTATAAAGCTCCAATAGGTGGTATGGTGTTCATGGTATGTTGATTATGTTTCTAGTAGATGGATATGATGTAAAAGCTCCAAAAAGTTGTG
>APFE031318827.1:3069-37833 GCA_000404065.3 Pinus taeda
TTAAACTCATGGAGAATCCAGTATTTCATGACAGGTCAAAGCATATCGGGATCAGATATCATTTCATCAGAGACTGTTCAGAAGGGAGCTGTGAAGCTTGAGTATATTTCCACTGATGAGCAGGTAGCAGACATTCTTACCAAAGCCTTACCACGGGGCAAGCATGTTTATTTCAGAGACAAGATGGGTGTGGTGAGGAACACCTTCCTCAGTAAGAGGGAGTGTTGAAATTTGGTACCGGAGGACAGGTGGTTCCCTTAGGCTTTGATCTTTGGCCTAGGGAAAAGTGTCCAAAAGATTTTAATTTTTCTCCTAAAGTGACTTTATAATTTTTATAAAGTTAAATCTAATTTAAAAGTGACTTTAAGTGATAAAGTTACTAAAGTCTAATTTTAAAGTGACTTTAATAAAGTTAATGTAAATTAGAAAGGAAAAGTGACTTTGGAAATAAATGACTAAGTGGGTCTTTATTAAAGTGGGGTGAATTAAAAAATAGAAAGTGAGATTTAAATGTGCATTTAATCTCAGCCATTGATCTAAATCTATTTTCAGCCATTGGATTTAGAGATCACCCAAAAGTCACTTGGAGTTATATTAAAGGAGGAAAAGGAGGAAAAGATCATTCATTCTTTCATGAGCAGATTGGGAGAAGGAGAGCAAGAGAGCAAGGGAGATTTCTGGACAACAAGGAGAAAGAGGCAGCAATTTGGCACACATACCAAGCAGCTTTTCAGCAAAATCAGAACAGCAGAAAGACAAACAGAACAGCAGCAAGAACAAGAAAAAAAAAGCTGATTTTTTGTTGAAAACTTAGAAGTTTCCAGGTGGTCTGTTGGGCTGAAAACGGATAAGTTTGCTTGCTAAAAGAAAAATTATTTTGCTGTAATTTTTGCTGAAATTTTCTTGCTGTAAAAAGACATTTTTCAGAAATAAAGAATGGCTCTCAAACTGGTTTTCCCCAAGAGTTGTAGGGGGTTTTTCCAGGGTCACGTTGACAAAAAATATCAGTGTTTTAATGGTTGTTTATTACTGTTGATTTTTATTTCTGCAATTTCTAGCATTCTGTAAATTTTCCAAAATTTGTGTTTTCAGCAAAATTTATTTTTTCCAGCTTGTTGAATGTGTGGTTATGGGAAAGGGCATTTAACTACATGGGAGAAATAAGGAGAAACTGAAAACCGGGGTGGGAAAACAGAAATTTTAACAGTCAGCGCTCTGGCCCTTTGCGTCAACAACACTGGCTTCTTTGAGGCTCTGCGCAGCTCCCGACTGCCTCTGCGTGGCCCTACGTGAGCCCTGGCTAGCTCTGCGTCACTCTCCTTGGCTACTGTACTGCTCTCCCGACACTATCTCTGCCTCCCTGTCTCTCTGTACTCAAAGGCCCCTCAGCTACATCTTCCGATCACTAATTCTATCTCTCTTAGCAAACCTCGCTTTAGAGAATAGAATCACTGATCACTCTGGTGCCTTCTCCAAGTGACCCTCAAGCCTCTTCTTATACTTTTCTTGTTGACATATCAACGATCGAGATTAAGTCCCTAATCAACAGCTAAGATTATATTTGGCTTGATCCATGTCTTTTGGACCATTCTAACATAGATTCATATTAATACACATTAATATTTTATTTTCCCTAAGTTTAGACTTAGGGACTCCATTAAAAATATTAATTATTTTAATATCTCCTGATCTGTTTAGAATCTTCCCAAACCCTTTCTGGGTATTGGAGATCTCATGTGCCCCAACCTCTCCACCAAAGTTCGTGGCTGGAGCACATCTGATGCTACCCCAAATCAACAGTAATGATCCATGAGGAAAACACCTCAATGGACCCTGCCCATCCTCTGCAACTCTGGGACTATAACTCCATATCGCCCCATCTCTCTCCTGGATGTATAGTTGCAAAAATGGAAATCTCTTCCTCCATTCTAGAGTACAACTTGTCTATCTTAGCAGACACTGCTTCTTGATCCTGCTTCTCCTGCTTGTCCGTCTTCTTGAGAGGACAGTGCGTGCTGTAGTGGCCAAACACATCACATCTGAAGCACTTGAGCTTTGATAGGGGCTTCTTTTTCTTCGTCTCCCCTTGCCCTTGACTGGGACCCCTGGTTTCGCTGATGGTACTTTTCAATAGAGCACGCGTCAACTCCTCCTACTGCAAATCGGTCCACATCTTGTCCCATCTTGGCAATGTGTTCTGCCCAAGATACTTTGGACAAACACCTACCAATCTTCCAAGACACTATTTAGTGCTAGTCGTACAAGCTCTATGGGTTGGGGCGCCTCCCTAACGGTTACTAGCTAATCACGGACCTCTTAAATCCTAGTGAGCAAGCCATCTATGCTCTCACCCTTCTGCATCCTTATGCTTCTCAGCTTCTCCTGGAGAAACATCTTCCACTGCTCGAAAGAACTCTGATATAGCGTGAAGAGAGCATCCCACATCTCCTTGGCTATGCCTTTGTCTGCCACATGTGAGACTAGATAGTCTTGGACTCCATCCAAAATCATCCTCTTTGCCTTTGCCATTTCCCTCCTGTACTCCTTGAGCTGATCAACATCTTGGGGTATTGCTACCACATTTTCTGCATAGGGCTTCAGGCCATATCATCCAGAAGGAAGTGCATCCTAGCCTTCCAGTTGACATAGTTGGAGGCTCCCTCCAACCTATCCTGATCTCTGGGCCCAGCTGTGGCCATCTCGAATCTTGTCTGGAAACTCCCTCTTCCTTTTCTCGGCTGTTGCTCTGCTACTTACACTCCCTTCTAGAATGCGCAGTCCTTGCTAGCTGTTATTGCCGCCTGCAACTTGGAAAATCATATTTCTTGGCTAGAAACCCTTTGACATATATTTTCCCTCTGTGTGTGCTTTTCTCTTCCACTCGACATTGATTCTGCTACTGCAAACCGCTGCAAAACCCTCTGTGCCCAACCAAGGAATCTGCTCAGCGAAAAAATTGAACTGCTGTTGCTCCATCTGCTTGCTGGAATCACTATCCTGGGCAACTTGCATTTTCTGCCACCCTGCAATTGAAAATCGAACCCTTGCCCAACAATTTGTACTGCTTGGCTAAGCACTGCGCAACACTCAAAAATTCCGGCCTGCTGCTCTTGAACAACGAAATTTTCGCTTTTGAGCTTCCTGGTTGATCAATCACGCGCTGATACCATTTGAAGGTTTCAAGTCTGAAATCCTATTGCAACAACTGGAATTTATTTTTGTAATTGTTAATTTAATTTAACAATTTATTTGCTACGACAAACATCAAATAATTCACACTGCAACCTTCACAAATAAACTGTGGAAGAAAATAGCGCTGGAAACTGAGAAATGTATTAGCACACACATAAAAAATTAATACAGTTATTTTTGGACAGATGTCCCTGGAAAAACCCAACTTGGGAAAACTGGTGCAGTCGCTGAAGGTTTTTATTATTATGCAACAGTGAGAAATTCTGAGTACAATCTGGATACCGAGAACTGGCAATCCTGTAGAGAAATTACTGACAAAAATATGTGAGCAATTTTCCTCACCCCCATTAGCAATCCGAGCTTTGACGGCAACTCCAAGTGAGCCGTCCAAACAACAATTTCGCAGGCCTGCATCACCCTTGCGCGGTCCTTTCTAGTCTTTGTCTGAATTAATTACTCTTGTATCCGTCCTTTCTGCCATTGGCTGGGAAACTGTCTCTCCGATCTTCTGGAACCCTTTCTCGGCCTTTGGAATTGAAACTCGACTTCTCTCTAACAAAATTGAATTCCCTCTAGAGGCTTCTGTGCAGCCCCTGCGTCAGCCTCACTTTAGCGCTTTCTGCCTCTTTGCAATGCACTTCACTGGATCTGGAAAACTTCCTCTGGCTCACAGTCCCTGCCCCTAACTGTCTCTACTTTCGTCTGAAGCTCGAACTCTTCCCGCAACTGCTAGCTCTTTGGAAAATTTGAACTCTCCAAGGAAATCGAACTCCACAAGTGTGCTCTCCATCTACCCATCAACTTCTTATAATCTTCTGTTGGGACTCCAACGACCAAGATTAAAACTTAATCAATGGGTAAGATTAATTCCCAGTCGATTCGTGTGAGTTTCGATGATTCACACCTTATCTCAATTAATACTGATTAATTAACCAAATTTTCGAAGTTTAGACATAGGAAATATAAAAAAATAGGTTAATAATCTAGTTGAGACACTTCTAGGTGGAATTTCCAGAAATAATTTTTGGGTTATGGAAAGCTCATGTGTTTTAGCCTTTCCACAAAGTATTGAGACTAGAACACCTTCGATGCTACAAAAACTAACATTTGCGAATATAAAGGGAGCAGATGATGAGGTCATTCTGTAGCTCCAAAAAATGCTCTGGGTGGAAGTACATCTTTGAGCCAAGGCTCACCAAGGGGGATGTCTAAGTGACTTGAATGTATAATCTATAGATATCCTCTCTGATGGCTTGATTAAGTTTTTGCCGAGTCGGTAAGAGATGTGCCAGTCCTTCAAGGGAGAAAATAAATGGAGGAAGGTGCTTTGGGGAGATGGTCATTGATTGAAGGAGCCAGGATGCGTTTGCGAACCATCCACGAGCACGAATTGAGGGGGGGTATTTGAAGCGATGGCCTATGAAGAACAAAGTGTAAGATAGGTTATCTCTCTCTCTCGGTAGCAGCGTCTCTGTAAGCCTTGACTCTATGGAGTAAAGAGACTAAGTAGAAAAGGACCTTATGGAAAAATGGGTGGACCCGAACCTTGGATTGAATAATGGGCTATAGAACTGTGCGTTTACAACGGATGATACGCCGAAGAAGCAGAGTTTGGACTCTCTCCATCGTGGTCCAATCTAATTGTAGTACACTAGGACCCGAAATCTCGGAACCATAGAGGATTGTGGGTCTAATATTGGCCTCCATGAGGTGGAGCTTAAATGAGATATCCTGGAATTGGAAGCACTGTCGCTCGATAAGGGTTAGGGAGCCATAGCCTTTACTGAGTCATGTTTGGAGTGCCTATTGCATACCAAATTTGGGCCTTGTGAACTATACCCCCAAGCAGGTGTAAGATTTGGTGATCTCAATCTTTGCCTTGCAGTAGTAGAAGTGTAGGTCTGCAATAGAGTTCTTTGGGGCATTGAAGATCAAAAGCTTCATTTTACTGAGGTTGACCTTCAGTTATCAAAGGTCACAAAAACTGGCCAACATGCCAATCTGTCTTTGTAATCCCTCGAGAGTAGAAGCCAACAAGGCCAAGTCATCAACGAAGAGGAGCAAGGAGATCAAGGCATGGTGCTATAGGCAGTTACACCTTCTTGTACATGCTCATGGAGGGAAGACTCGATCTAATCAATATAAATCCCAAAGAGAGTCAGAGAGAGGGGACACCCTTGCTTCACCCCAATGGTACTTTGAATAAAGTTTGAAAGATAATGGACCATCTTCAGACGCCCCAACACTGACTCATAGAGTCTTATGATAATAGTTACGAGGATCCTTGATATGCTAATGCTATGGAGTCTTTGGAATAGTGCGTCCTCGAGAACTGTTTCAAAAGCTTTATGGAAATCACCAAAGCAATTGTAAACCCAACCTCCTCAATGATGGCTCTGAGGGTGAAGATGTGATCAATCATGTAGTAGTCTGGGTAGAAGTCTTCTTGTCCTCTAGCTTTGAGATGTCAATTCTCCTATTCCTTAGAAAGCCATTGGTGTAGAACTGTGGCATAAAGCTTGGAGAATGTGTGGCCCACCATGATAGTTCTGTTGTTATTTGGATTAGTATTGCTCCTAGTTTTTGGATCGAATGGATGTTGTGTCTTGTCTGGGAGGGGGGAAAGTCTAAACAAATCACATGGTTAAAAAGATTTGCAATATATGACTCAAGCACTTGGATGCCATGCTTGAGGTATTTGGCTTGAAACCCATCCTCATGAACTTCTCTTTAGTTACTCAAAACTCTGGCTGCTGTTTTGATCGCCATTTTAGAGAAGAGGTGGCATAAGGTGGGAGGAGAGGGGATACGGGTGGGGTCTTGTCCAAGGATGTCGTAAAGGGAGGTGGTGTGGGACAACATGGAATGGGGGTAAAGGCCGAGAGAGAGGTCGTGATGTCTAAGAAAGAGGGCTCGCTAAAAAAATTTCCGGGAGCAGCAGAGAGCATCACAAAGTTCCCGTCTTCATTGGGAGAGGAATGTTTGGTTTTTATGGTGAAGTAGTCTACCATAAGCTTTGTAGAGGCTAGGGGAGGAAGATGGGTCATGTGTAAGTGTGAGGTGTAGACACTTATGGAAAGATTTGCACTTATCATCAAACTAATAGTTCATATGACAAGCACTGAGGGTAGTTTTAGGGCGAGACTTGCGAGTGGAAGGGGGTAGGAGTCAATGAATTCTTCCATGAGGCCTGTGGAGAGCATGTTCTATTTAGCTATGGTTGTGTCTAGGGCTCTAAAGTTCGAGATGGGAGGGAGCAATGTCTTGAGGCGAGTATTGTATGCGTCTACATAATCTCTATAAAAAACGAAGGTGGTATGGGTGGGAGAGGGGAATGGGGATGTAGAGAGGGAGAAGGCGAGGAGAGCGGGGTTAGCCAAAGTGAGGCAAGAGACTAAGAAGTTTTGGAGTTGGGGAGGATGTCCTAGTTGGCTAGGACATGGT
Organism: Pinus taeda; assembly: GCA_000404065.3. Lineage (NCBI taxonomy): Eukaryota > Viridiplantae > Streptophyta > Pinopsida > Pinales > Pinaceae > Pinus > Pinus taeda. The sequence goes on from APFE031318827.1 coordinate 9,706, forward strand.
CAACTACACTAGCTCCATAGTTATGAGGAAAGCATATGAAATCCCCTGAATTAGGGAAACAAGGGAGCCTATTCAAGATTAGTAGCCCATGAGGTTCCCCTAGCTGTAAAGAGGTATCTCTTGTAACATGTGAGGGGTCCATGTCTATCCTGCGAGCTCGTGTGATGACCCACTGATGCTGGCTCCAACTCCTAGAAGCAAAGTTCATCATTTGCTCTATCATGGATGGGTACTTATAAGTCTCTAGTATGTGTGTTAAAATATCTTAGAAGGATGATGTCTTTGAGGGAGTAGTCGTGGGAGACGTTTGCACAATGGTTAAGGAAAGGGTCTCCCTTAGACTCCCCATGAGGTGTGAAGTGCGATGTGGCAAGCATAAAGTAGCAAACTATAATGTATTTGATGGATCTGAGCACATTGATTTATGGCATGCTTATTTGAAGAAACCAAAGTGACCTGGCTTTGGAGGGTCTCGTATAAGACATGCCACACCTAGAAGCAAAGTTCATCATTTGCTCTATCATGGATGGGTACTTATAAGTCTCTAGTATGTGTGTTAAAATATCTTATAAGGATGATGTCTTTGAGGGAGTAGTCGTGGGAGATGTTTGCACAATGGTTAAGGAAAGGGTCTCCCTTAGACTCCCCATGAAGTGTGAAGTGCGATGTGGCAATTATAAAGTAGCAAACTATAATGTATTTGATGGATCCGAGCACATTGATTTATGACATGCTTATTTGAAGAAACCAAAGTGACCTGGCTTTGGAGGGTCTCATATAAGACATGCCACACCTCATGAGCCTTTGACACTGTTGGACCTTGTCTCTTGTTGGCAAGACCATACCCAATGGTAGCCATGAATTAGGGGTGGGTTCCGTATAGGACTTGCACGTGCCTCTGTGAGGAAAAGGAGGTCACAGGATCTAATCACATCATGAAGCATGCACGGGGAAGACCAAAGTACATCGTTAAAGTTTCAACTACTGATGGGGATGGTAGACCTGTGCCCCTTATCATGCTCTCCATTTGAAGGGGATTGCCATTTGGCCTAGGGTCAGGACTATCCTCGAGGAGTTGAATCTCGAATGATGGCTTTAAGGTCACGGATAACCACCCATATCTCTAGATAACTTGAGTCACGCCTGTTGTGAATTGGTGAGGTCGGGATCAAGAAATATTCTCTATGAGGGTGGGAGCGACGTAAGTCTTCTCTTGGCATGAAGATCTCTAATGTGGTCCTTGAAGGTCTGAAAACGAATGAAGAGTGTGGAGTTCGGCCCCAACCATGCATGAGCAAGAGTGATGTCCTTTAGGTCCAGTGTGTCATGGAGGAAAGATGTACCCAACTGAAGGTGGTTTGAGGGATCCATTGGAGTGGTTAGTTCATGTACTCTCAAATTAAGCTTTTAGGTATGACAGAGGTGCTCCTCATTCAATTTTTCTTGTACAACTCCTTCAACCATTGTAAGCAGGGGTGGTGAGGTTGTTCCCTTGTTACCCTTTTATGGACAACTTCCACCCAAGAGTTGAGTGTTTGCTGTTGTGTTTCCGCCTCTTGTTTAAAAAGTGCCTATTGTGTGTGCATTTCATTTTGTAGGTTCTTGATTTGGGAGAGCTACATTTACAATGTGGGAGAGTCTATCAATGGGTTTTCTAAATGGATATTCTCCTTTTGTTTTGCCTTTGAGACTAGTTACTTGAGGTCTACCACCTCAGCTCAAAGTTGTGTATTTTTGTGCTCAAGTAGCTCCACCCACAACAACGATTTTTTAACTTGGGACGTCCAAAATATGAAGTCCTGTTCCATAGCTGTATTCATGAGGTTGCATGTTTGTTCTAGGTTACTGTCCTCTTTGTTGCGGATCCCAACCTTTTCACCTTGCTAAGATGTTGCTAGAGGGTCCTCCATTGTCGACAATGAAACCCTACTCGCAAATACCTATGAAATCTTGTTCACCACTTTTCCCTGTTGCAGATGCTCTGAAACCAAAATTTACAAATAAAGTGCACACAATCGACACTACAAACCCTTGTTTGCTCTTCATGAGTTTGATCACTATGCAAATTCTGGCTCTTCTACGACTTGTGTGAACTATGGCTTCCCTTCGAGTCTTGGCACTGTTATCATAATTGGACTTGATTGGACCCTCGATGACTACAATGATACCCATGGTGGCTACAACAATGCCCTCAATGGCTACAATGATACCCTTTGTAGCTACAATGATACGCTTTGCGGCTACAATGATTCCCTCAGCGGCTATAATGATCCTTATTGTAACATCTAAGTATACCATTTTGTACTCTAGACAAATAGCCCATAAACTAGGAGAATTCCAGTGATGGTGCCACAAAATTTTTTTACAGTTAGAGGAGTTCAGTTGTTGCCACTTCTCTCGCCATGGTTACTCCCGATGGTGTTGGAGGCTATGGCTCACAACTAGACTTGATTGGACCTTTGATGGCTACAACAATGTTGGTTTCCTAGAAAGGGCATCAAAAACAAGATTTTCTTGCTTGTCATATACTCAATGTCAAGATCATTAGCTTGTATCTTGCTCACCCATTTCCGCTACCTCTCCTTCAGGTCCTTCTGTTCTAGGAAATACCACAAACTATTGTGGTCAGTGTTAACCACAAATATGCCACCGACCAAATATTTTTTGAAATTTGCCAAAGCATGCATAATGGTGATCATCTCCTTGTCGTAGATGGAGTAGAGTCTCTTTAGTTCTCTGAGCTTCCAACTCTCAAACGCTATTGGATGTTTGTTCTGCATCAAGACAACTCCTATACCCTCCCTTGAAGCATCACACTAAGGAACAAAAGGCTGAGTGAAATCGGGAAGTGCCAATACCGGACAAATGCTCATCACCTCCTTGAGCTTGTTGAATGCTCATTGATCTTCCTATATGCACCTAAATGCCCCTTTATTCGTATGGTTTGTTAAGGGTGCACCCAATTGTGAAAATCCCTTAACAAAGCGCTTATAGTAGCTACATAATCCAAAGAATCCCCACAACTTTGTAAGGGTCTTAGGTGGTGGCCATTCCAATATGGCTTGGATCTTCTCTTGATGTACCTGCACCCCCTCGCACTAATCACATGGCCTAAATATAGAATCTTTGTTAGACAATTCACATTTTGACGCCTTGGCATATATTGACTGCTCCCCCATAATACCTAATATCTCATCAAAATGCCTCAAGTGATCCTCTCATGTCCTGATGTATATAAGATCGTCAAAGAATGCCAATATAAATTTCTGCAATTTCTTGTTGAAGATGTGGTTCATGCAGGACTGGGAAGTGGAAGGTGCATTGGTCAACCCAAATGTAATGACCAAGAACTCTTAATGTCTGAATGACACTTGAAGGTAGTCTTGTGAACATCTTGTTCGCTGACCTTGTTTTGGTGATATCCTGATCAAATATCAATCTTCGAGTAGTATAATGCCCCATGCAATTTGTCCAACAATTTGTTGATCCTGGGAATGAGATACCTATTGTTGACACCTAATCTTTGGGATTGGGTGAATATATGTAAATAATGGAGAATAGGAATATGAAGAGACATTGGGAGGTGAAGCCGAAGAGTCTCTCCCTCCTTGTATATATCCATGAGCAATCTTAATGCAAAGACACAATTCACATTGTGGAGTTACCTCCTGGCTTGAGATGGTATCAGAGCACGGGTCCCAACCTCTATTTTTGGCTCTCTTCCTGCCTTTGTAAGTCCCTCTCTGCCTCTGTCCTGCCTATATTTTGCATACTGACACCTCTGTTCTTCCATTCAAATCTCTCCGCTCCCCTCTCCACGTTAATAACAATTGATTTTAAACACCCCTCCATTCAACTCATCCCTCTCTCTGCTTTTTGTGCCACTGTGTTATTCTCACAGCATAAGGAGAAGATTCATCTTTGTCTTGGCATGGTGTGGGTGGTACAATGAAGATGGTGCGTTGAAGCCAGAGCGGTGAGTTGGTGCGTTTGCCCAGAGCGCTGTGACCGTGAACCCGACATTGTTGTGACTGTGTTGTTGGGGTATGTATTGGTAGTGGCATGAATGGTATGTAGTGAAGCATCATACACTGAATACTGTGACTGCGTTTTTTTAACACTGTGACTGTGAATATTGTTCTCCATACACTGTTGCTTTGTCCCGGTTCCCATTGTTGCCCCGTCACGCAATACTGTGTTGCGACATCGAACTAATAACCCTGCACTCATGCGCAGTGAACACTGCCATCATTGCATACACAATGAACGCTGTCTTTTTTGGCATCGATTCATACATCATACCGCCTCACCTCCACGTTGTTTGTTATATAACGGCGTCATACCTCCCACCATACCGCTTCCCCATACCACTTCCGGTTTTATAACTGTGGTTTTAGTATATCACTACATACCTGTACACTTGACTCGTATGCACTCGCTTGTGGCTTCCACCATATCACTTCGCCATACAACTCTACCATAAATCCGCTCTCGTTTTTTTTAACTGTGATATATGTGATATGTGGGTTTTTTAATATATGTGTTTTAATAAAGTCTCATACCATAAGTCTGCATACCATATATGCGTTTTGTTAATACCATAAACCCGCATACCGTAAGTCATAATCGTATACTCCCTCCCTCATATAATACCTTTGCTCCATATTTATATCAGAATTGTACTTTTTTTTACAAAACTACCACCGGAAGCGTAATTTATTACAGTATATTGGCAACAGAGGTACATTTTTTTTTTACAGTACACACATTTAAAATGCATTCATTGATATCTATTGTTGGAGTAGTTCTCTCGGGAAAAGAGAACTATCTTGAATGGTCAAGGTAGATAAAACACACTCTCATTTTCAATGAGTTGTGGAAAGGAGTTTGTGTAGGAGAAGGAGATAATGAACCTACAAAGCCCACCTCAGATAAGGAGTTCGCCATTTGGGAAAACAAGAACAACAAGGCCTATGTCTTGATTGCAACATCTGTAAATGAAGAGGTGAGTCTCGATATTTCACCATTTTCAAATGCTTTTGAAGCCTTACAGAAGTTGAAGGAACTCTATGACTCACACTCTGAACTTAAAGTTGTCCAATTGATGATTAAATTGTTCAGTGTTGAATTGAAAAATGATGATCCTCTTGCTTTAGCATCAGAAGTAAGATCTATTATGCATAATATCAAAACTACTGATGTTCAACTAGACATTCCTCTAATAGCTTTTATCAAGGCACTATATCCCACTTGCTCAAATTATCTGAGTCATTGCAAGCAAGTGGAAACCTCAAGGAGATTACCTTTGACTCCCTTATGAAGAAGTTTGCTGAGAGAGAGAGAAGGATTTTGGGAAGAAGACAACTCCTCAGTCTTTTGAAGAAGTTGTGTGTCTTTCACATAGAGAGAAGAATCATGCTTAAGATTCTCCTAGAGGAAGAGGTGGCAGAAGAGGTAGAGGAAGAAGAAATTTCAGAGGCAGGGGGGCAGACACTCTCAAGGAGAAAAGTTTGATCTTCATTGCATACGTTGCAATAGAGATGGACGCGATGCATCTACATGTAAGTTGCCTTGGGACAAAATTGAGCAGGAAAGAAATCAAGCCCAAGGTAAAACCAATGATAAAGAGAAAGGTAAAGCACCTCAATCCGTTCACTAAGTTGTGGCACATTGTCATATTGGAGTAACTGAAGACTTGTTTAATGCTTCACTTGCTTCTTGGAAAAATGATTGGTTGCTTGATTCAGCAACAACTTTCCACATGATTTTTATAAGAGATTTTTTGAAAAATTTACTGACAATGTTGATGTTGCAGTATACTTTGCATACAAATGAAAACTCAAGCCATCAGGGCTTGGCACAATCATGCTCAAATTGCCTGGTCTTCCAGACTTTCTTTAATTGATGTTTTATATCCCTCGCAGCCGAGGAGAAACTTGTTGTCCTTGGTCCACATCCGCTAGCAAGGACACTCCATTCATCTGTTTGATGGCAAGGTTGAGGTCAGAAAATCATTTGATTGCTCACTTGTCATGACAAGGATAGAAGAAGAAAGACTTTTGATGCTGCAAGGTACCTCTGCTTGTGCACAAAACTTCTCATACAATTCTCATTATGATGAAGGTGCATTTCCATCAAGTTTTTTATGGCATGCTAGATTTGGATACTTGAACTATGACAACCTTTGCTTGTTGAAGAAAAATGGTGTTAGTGGTTTGCCTACAATTCCTAGGAAACTTAAGCAATGTGATGCTTGTATTCTAGGAAAGCATAGCAAACAGTTTTTTCATGATTCACATTCCAGAGTACATAGAAAACTTGAACTCATTCGTTCAGATTTATGTGGTCCAATGCCTGTTCCTTCTGCAAATGGAAATAAATATATGATGACATTTATTGATGTCTACACCAGAATGTGTTGGGTTTATTTATTGTAGAACAAATATGATGCTTTTCAAACATTCAAGAACTTTTGTACATGGATTGAAAATGATGCACAATCTCATATTGGCTCTATTCGCACTGCTAATGGAAAAGAATACACTTCAAATGAATTTGAAATCTATTTTCGCCAACATGGGATCAAACATCAAACCACTGTGCCTTATAATCCCCAACTGAACGGAGTAGCTGAAAAAATGAACAGGACAATCTTAAATGTGGTACGTTCCAGGATGTTTTTCAAGAATGTAAAATTGATGTTTTGGGCTGATGCATTTCTATGTGTTGTGTATGTAAAGAATAGATGTCCATCTAATGCTATTAGAAACAAGACTCCTTATGAAATGTGGTATGGCCACATTCCTTCGGTAAAGCATCTCAGGGTCTTTGCTTCCTCTTGTTATGCCTTGATACCAAAGGAACAAAGAAACAAACTTGGTGTGAAGAGTCGTAAGTTTATCTTCTTGGGGTATTCAAATACCTCCAAAGCATACCGTTTCTATGATGAAGTTAATAAGAAGTTTGTTGCATCTAGAGATGTAATCTTTCTTGAACCTTATAAAGCTGACAATGTTGTTGAGGGGCAACTTGATCGCTTGGATAGATTCGGCCATGCAAAATTGTTTCAAGAATTTGATAATCAGATTCCACATCTTGAAGGGGGGATTCCTATAATGGATCAATCTGTGGAACCTTCTTCTAAAGCACTGTCCCCCACATGAAGCTCCAACCACTGATGATACTTTGAGTGATGTGATTGACATAATTAGGAGACTCAATCTTGACTCAGCCTCAACTTTGTCAACTGAGCAACCTAGGCCATCTCAGAAAGATCCTCCAAAATGGCTGACAAAGATACTTGAAAGTATTCATTTTGAAGACGTTGGAAAGATAGGAACAAGAAATTCAACCAGGCAAAATGGAGGCGATGTAGATGACTCTGATTCACCTGTTGATATGGATGTTTCTTATGATTGTTAATTGAATTTGTCTACAAATTTTGAACCAACTTCCTTCAAAGAAACCGCGTCTCATGATGAATGGAAAGAAGCGATGCAAAAGGGGTATGATGCCTTGATAAAGAATGGCACTTGGAAGCTGGTTGATCCTCCATTGGGAACCAAACCAATTGGCTGCAAGTGGGTCTATAAGGACAAGTATAAAACCGATGGCTCAGTTGACAAGTATAAAGCCAAGCTTGTGGCAAAAGGTTTTGCATAGAAGGAAGGGGTCAATTATGGGGAGACTTTTGCCCCCAAAACAAAATGGGCTACCATCCTGACACTCTTTGCCCTTGTAGCTCAGAATGGTTGGAAAGTCCATTGAATGGATGTAAAAACTGCTTTCTTGAATGCAGATCTAAAAGAGAATGTTTTTATGTCTGAGCCAAAAGGATTTGTTGTGAAGGACCAAGAACACAAAGTATGCAAGCTTGTGAAATCTTTGTATGGCCTCAAGCAAGCACTGCGAGCCTGGTATGAAAAGTTAACTGAGCATCTTCTGAAACTCAACTTCAAACATTATGATCTTGATGATGCAACTTTGTTTGTTAAGAAAGTTGGCAAAACAGTTGTATATCTTGTGGTGTATGTAGATGATCTTTTGATGACAGGGAACAATGAGAGCTACATTGCATCCATAAAGAAGGAATTGAGGAAAGGTTTTGAAATCACTGACTTGGCCTATGTTCACTACTATCTTGGTATTGAGTAACTCAACATCCGAAGTTTATATTCCTCTCACAGAAGAAGTACATTGGAGATCTGTTGAACATGTTTGGCATGGCTGAGTGCAATCCTTTGACTACTCCAATGGAACAAAACTTGAAACTCACATCCATTGAAGGAAAATAATTTGAAGATGCAACAAAGTATAGACAACTTGTAGGAAGTCTCAACTACCTGACTACTACTAGACAAAACATTTCATTTGCTGTTGAAATCCTCTCCAGGTTTATGCAAAAGCTTTGTGAGGGACATTGGTTTGCTGCAAAAAGAGTTCTAAAGTACTTGAAGGGAGCTCAAGACTTTGGACTCAAGTATACACAGGTGGGTGACTTTAGCTTGATTGGATACTTTGATTCAGACTTCGATGGAGACAACGAAACTGGGGTATCTTCTTCAAGTTATGCTATGAGTCTTGGATCAGGAGCTGTCTCCTGGAGATCACGCAAACAATCAATTCCTTCAGATTCCACAACATAGGCAAAATATGTGGTAGCAACTGAAGTGACAAAGGAAATTGTGTGGCTTAGGAAAATTATGGAATATTTGCAGGTGAAACAAGTGCGTTTAACTCCACTCATGATTGACAACACCTTTGCAATAAAGTTGGCCAAGAACCCAAAGTTCCATGATCGAATGAAGCACATCAATACAAAATACCATTTGATTCGACATCATGTTGAGGCCAAGACAATCATCTACTCCATTGTTCCACTAATGAACAGATTGCAGACATATTCACCAAAAGTGCTTAGAAGAGAAAAATTCGGAAGGTTCAAAACGATGCTTGGACTCACCCTTCAGATTAAGGGGGGAATGTTGACACCTAATAATTGGGATTGGGTGAATATATGTAAATAATGTAAATAGTAAATAATGGAGAATAGGAATATGAAGAGACACTAGGAGGTGAAGCCCAAGAGTCTCTCCCTCCTTATATATATCTATGAGCAATCTTAATGCAAAGACAATATTTGCATTGTGGAGTTACCTCCTGGCTTGACACCTATTTTTGATTGTTTTCTTATTGAAAGCCCGATAGTCAATACACATCCTCTTAGTGCCATTCTTCATAACCAAGACTATTAAAGAAGTGAAAGGATTGGAGCTGGGTCTGATATGTCCCATCTCTAACAACTCCTTGATTTCCTTCTCTATCTCATCATTGAACTTCTTTTGGTGCCTGTATGGAGTATTTATTATGGGTTTGGCCCCTTCTTCTAAGACAATGCGTGTGCTTGAAGCCTTTGTCAGAAGGCCTCCCTAAAGGGATCTCCCCAAAAACCCAGTCATGTTTGCTCAACAACGACTAGATGTCTACATGATAATGCTGTTTGCTATTTGAAGTTTTCTGTGTCGTAATTAGACCCTTTGCCCAAGATACATCACCATGCCTGAATATGCTTTCCATTCACTTGGCTGTAACAATCTTGGAGGCACCATTGGACATGCCCCTCAAAAATACCCTCTTATCATCTACTTTAGTGAATTACATCTCCATTGTTTTGTAGTTCTTCGAATTTTTCCCTATAGAATAAAGCCACTTAACACCTAATACGACATTGGTGTCAACAAGTTCAACCACATCGAAGTCATTTTTCACAGTGTAGTTTCCCATTGTGAACTCCAATTGCAAAACTCTTTTTGTATATGTCATACTATACTGTGATATTCCTACTTAGTGTTTCACTAAGGGAATATAGAATTTTGCTCAATTTTGGGGTATTGCATTGTTTAACTTGGGAAAAGTGGGCCTAGGGGACTCACACTTGATTTTTGGCATGAGGAGCACCCCAACTATAGTGTTCGAGGAAAGATTGCGGCTTTGGTGGAATGTGGGGGAATTCCTCTCCTGGCCACCAAAACTGCATTAATGAAGTTGTGGGTTGCCGCACCGTTAATTAAGATAGTGACATGCTGTCCCTGTACTACATTTCTTGACCCTGAAAGTGTGATATGTAGGGACGCTTGATAGAGTGGCTATAGTTCCACCCTTAGTCTCCACATGTGGCTACTCATCATCTGTAGGGCTATGCTCATCAACATCAACCTATCGTGCCTCCTCTTCCCCCTCACTGTCTAAGAGCATCTCTGTGTAATGCACCTTGCCCTTCCTCATGCACATGTCAGCCGGTTCCCAAGGCTCCTTATAGCTAAAGCACAGTGTCTTCCTTCTCAGTTCCTTTCGAGTCTCATCATCCAATTTGTCCTACCCAGTCCAGTTCTTCTGGAAGGGTTTCTTGTCTTTGTTTTTTTGAGGAAGGGTGGGTTTGGGAGAGAAAATATTATTTGGTATTGCGTCCTTAATGTCTCAGGTTCTGACAATATCACCCTGTAGAGATTCCAATTTTAAGTCCTTAACCCAATCACATAGGGGTTCAGATAAACCTTCAATGAATAGCATAATTAGTCTGTGCCTTGACACATCTATTACCGTGACTGTGAGCCTATGAAATTCTAAAATGTAAGCATCTGTTGTACTTGTCTATTTGAGCTGTGCCAACTCTCTTAAATGTATCTCTGGGTCCTTATCAAATTGGGAAATTAGTCTTCGTGAGAAGTCCAGGTATGAGGTAATGCCAACGTGCCCCAAGGTAGTCCATGATACCACCACTGATGAGCCTCTTCCTCTAAATGCAATGTAGTGAATTTGATGGCCCTTGTCTCCAACATAGGATAGAGTTGGAAATATGTGTCCAACTTTTGAACCCACGCTCAAGCAATACATTTGGATGAACCATTAAAGGAAGTGATGGACAATTTCCCTAGCTTTCGTTGAAGATCATAATTTTGTGAACCCCTGGTGTACTCTCTTGGATTGTTCCTGTATTTAATGGTACAAAATCCTATAAGGACATGGTTGCAAGAAATTCTTCACCAATAACATGATATTGCCTCAAACAATCAAAGAACCCTTCACCTTGTCCTTGATTTCTTGTTGTCTGTTTGTTACGAATATAAAATATATAAAATAAAATGAATATAAATAAATGTAAATAATAAAGAATCAAAATAATGATTATTTTAAATAGTCATTAGTTAAGTGAAAAGGCATGTCTAAAAGACATGCCCAATCATGAAGGGATACCTACCTAGGTATATAAGCAGGCCCTCATTGTAACATTCATCCATACCCTTGTACATTCATCTTATTAATAAAAATATTACTACAATACATTTTTGTATTTCACATTTAAATCACAAACAACGTTTTGTCGCTTCAGTGGTATTAGAGCCATTCAAGCCTTTGGACATTATTTGCTGCATAATCTACCATTAAGTTAAGTTTTGAAATCATGGAATTAAGTGAATATCATAAATCTAAACTTTTAAATGAAATTGGAGAAGCATTACAACAATTACAACAAATAAAAAAATCATTTGTAGAATCATTGAAGGCTTTCCAAACACCAGATTCAACATCTATAACAGAAGAGGACATTGACATGCATAAAACTAACAATAATGAATGTTCTAACTAGGAAATAGGATGTGTCATGGAGAAGGAAAGTGACTTTGACAATGTTTCAAATGTAGAATCGTTCGATGATGATTTTGAAGGTACATAAATTGCAGTTGACCTAAGTGTTGAAGATAATACTGAACATGTCAAAAAAGAAAAAGAAAAAGAAGATATTTTTGAAAAAGATAATTATGAAGATGTTATTCTTGGAAAAGAACTGGATGTTACTAAAGAAAAGGATTCTGAGGAACAACTTGAAGAGACAGATTGGGGGTATTGCACAAAAGACTAATTAGAGGATCTTTTATTAGAACATCTCGAATATGTCTACAAGGAGCCAAGTTGTAAAATCACAACCCTTGGGTATACTACAGAGCAAGCTCACAAGGCTATGCTGCAAAATGGTCACTGCCATGGGAGTAGTGGTGTGCTTTCCAACATTGTCAACAATTCGTTGGCCTATTTGAATAGTGATTGTAGTGATTGCTTTGATGAATTGGATATTCCCTTTAGAGAGCTAAAAGAGCTAGAGAAATATGTGTTGATAGGACTAGTATGCTTGATTCCCCAGGTTTGACTACAATTGAGCAAAGGGGATGCTATGTGGTGTCTCTTAATGAGTGATCTTCATATCGGTCAGGCAAGCACATTAGAAATTTCTTCGCTACCATTTGGCGATGAAAAACCCATCAATAAGCCAATTGGGAATGGACCATCTCCTTCAACTGCTATTTCTATGCCTTCACCAATCAGACCATCAGGTTCATCTTCTAGTTTGGTGCTTGTAAATACAACCTTAGAGCAATATAAGATGTGCATTGAAATAAAGAAAAAATCTAGGTCCTCTCCGTGTAAGGAAACAAACAAGAAAAATGACAGTAAACCCTATTGATCACTACGTGTCAACGACCCATAGCAGTACACACCCTTTTTTCGCAAAAGGGATAGCGCCTGATCGAAGTGTTCGTGCCATCCAACTATCATCATTAGCTTGATCATCATCTTATAATGTAAACCCAGTCTGCATGTGTATACTGTAAATAATCTCAGTAGATCCATGTCGTGTATGTAATCACCTAGGTAAACCTGCTTTTCTGGTGAGGATCTACATTCCGAGAGGTTTTTTGTCTCACCGATCCATTCTTGGATGGTCGGCAGAGTTTTCCTTCAACCTTATCCCAAAGCTGGAATGGATTTTGTTACTGGGATTTTAGGGGAGTCTTAGTGTTCTAGATCGAGTTTATGTAATAGTGATTTGGTAATAATCCTAACTATTTGGTTAGGTTATTTTATTACAAATTGCTTGATCTGCTAGATTATATTTGTGTCGCAGAACTGGGTAGTCTGTGAGGGTCATTTTCAGATGGGTTTTCCCCCTTGTGATGTAAAAAATGTGAAAATCATGATGTAAAGTGTCATGAGGGTTGGAAAAATAATTTGTCTCCTCATAGGTTAATTAATTAAATTTTCTGGCCAAAATTAATTAAAATCCTAAGCCAAAAATTTAATTAATTTTAGGTCCCAGGTAAATTTAAATTCTCCAAAGGCAAAATTCGTTGGTCCTCAAAAAATTAAATTTTAAGAGGTCCATGGACTAGGGTAAATTAATTATTTTTCTAAATGTTAAGCCCTTCGTCCCTGGGGTTGAGTCAAAGTCAAAATTTTGAGAAAATTAATTCAAAATTTAATTTTTGAATTAATTAAAATTCATTTAATTGAAAAATTCGAATTTCCGCAATAATTTAAAATTTCGACGGATGAGATTAAAAGAAATTTTGATCCTCATCAATGGTCGAGATTACTTTGACAAGGATCACTCGAACTAGCCGTTGGAAGATTTATCTTTAAATAGAAGGTCATTTTTTCAGTCAGGACCATCTGATTTTTTGATCGTGTACTAAGCGAAAAGCTCTCTTGTAATCTTTTTATGAGCAATAAAAAAAGACTTTGGGGTTAATTTATGTTGGTGTTACTCTTCTTGGAAATACTGTAAGATGTGTCACTTTCATGCATAGATTTCTTTTTAGCATTGATAATAGCTTTATGAAGAGTGATTTGAGTATAGGTATCTTGCTCAGTCGCTGAGGTTTGAATGATAATTTAAGTATTGAATATAATAGCAGGTATCTCTATTAAATCTGAATTTTATTATCGTTTTCTCGCTCTATGTTGATGGGTGAATTGAGTTTTGCAGGAAAGTCTTGATTTTTAGATCATCGGGCGTTCGGGGAAGTTCTCGGTTGAACCAATCAACTCCTGATCCGTGTTTTCTCAAGAGCCCAACTTAAATTTGATCTCGGGCTTATCTTAAGATATTCTTTATGGGTGATGCATGAAGGATTTTGAGCTTAGTGCCTCCTCTAAAATTCAAAAAATTTAATTTTTCTGTGCTAATTCATTAGATCTGGCTATTGAGAGCCTCAAATCATTAGATTTGGGAGCAGAGTCAGACTCACACTCCCTAGATCTGATAGATCTGTTATTTATGTACATAGATCTATAATTTTCTTTGGTTTTCTAACTTGGGTCTTTCTAGGTTTTAGTTTTTTGGGTCATTGTATATATCGTTTGGGTGTTTCTTGTTGTCCTGTAGCTGCAGATTTGAAGCTGAAAACTGTGCAGAGTCCAGATCTACGCCTTGGAGGGTAAGATCTGGATCTCTGGAGGTCCATTAACATCATTTTTGGTAGGGTTTCCATCCAGAGATTTTGCAATCCAAGAGTTTTATTTTTTTTTAAATTTGAAATATTTTATAAGGGTTTCAAAGAAATCTGAAGCGGAGCGATTTAAAAATTTCAAGAGGTTTTGGTGGAAGTTCTACAGGTTGATTGGCTGCTTGGTTTTTTCTTGAGCAGAAAAATTTCGAATTTGTTTTTACTGTTGTTTACTAGAGAATTTCGAAATTATTTTTATTTTAAGAGTTTTAAATCTGAATTTTTTTTATAAGAACTGGGAATTTCGTAGCAGGTAAATTCTGGAAATTTTAATTAAAATTTCTAGAAAAATTTCAAAGGGTTTCTGGGATTTGTTCCCTGGTTTTTGGGTTTCATTGTGCAAATTCAAATTTTTTTCCTCTTCTTCCCGTGGCTCTCTTCTTGCTGCCCACAGTCCATCCATTTGCTTTCCTACGTATCCCTTATCGCTGTTATTTCTGCCTTGCCATCTACGTGGGGCCTCAAACTGCCAGCTCATAGTCCTATTCCTCCATCCCTAGCGCAGCCTGCCCTCCGCGCGTTTTGTTGTCGATCCCTTCGCTGCAGCTCGCTGCTATCTAGCGCATCCATCATACATGCATCTATGCTGCTCTTCGATTAGCAAATCCACTGTTCATCCATCCTCTTTGCGTCCCTCAACCCTCGCTTATCCACGCCATGCTTGCCTAACCTTCCATCGATCCGCAACTCTCATACCTCTGTGCTACCATCACTCCATCAATCTGCAAGCTCCCTCAGTTGTTTTCCTGTCCATACGCTGCCTTCTTCAAGTTCAACCCCCCTACGCTGCCTCCAAACCCGCAAGCAGCGCCATCACCTGTCTCCTCCATCCGTCCCTGCTCCATGCTGTATCCATCGGCTTACAAAACCCTCATTCCTTTGCTGTCTGCTGTCGGACTGACCTGCACAATACACAACAGCAAACACACACTTCGACTTTTTTTTTTTATGCGTAAGGTTTTAGTTTTTGTATTTTGTATTTATTTATTATTTCTTTTGTTTTGTATTTTCTCTTAGGGTTTGCGTATATTTTAAGTTTCATTTGAAATTTGATTTTGTATTTATTTTTGTTTTTATTTATGACTCTTTTGATTTGTATTTCATTTTCACTTTAATATTGTTTTGATTTTATTACTTATTTTATTTTTATCTTGATTTTGATTTCATTTAAAAAAAAAGAAAAAACATCAATTAAAACATTTAAAATACTTATAAAAAATTCAAAATTCGATTTTTGTTTTCATTTTATTTTGACTTTGATAAAAAAAAATCACTAAAAATATCTAAAAAATTTTAAAATTTAAAAAAAACCCTAAATTATTTCAAAAATACTAATAATAATATATTATATATATATATATAAATTCTCTTTTGACATTTGATTTTTTACCTTTTTTATTTTTTTGATTTTTAAAATTCTAAAACTTAAAAAAAAACCTAATATATTAAAAAAAACATTTAAAAATCTTTAAAGATTTTAAAATTTAAAAAATATAAAAATCTAAAAAAGTTTTAAAATCCTAAACATTTAAAATTAAAAAAAAATTCTAAAAATTTTAAATTTGTGACTAAGGATTTAAGAATGAAATAAATTAAAGGATTAGCACTTAAACATCAAAATTTTTAATGTGGCCTATGGCCCATTAAAAATTTGATTTATTTAACCCTTTGATTCAGTTCGATTTATTTATTTATCACATTGAAGTTATTGCCTAAGGAATGATTAAAAAATTTAAACCTAAAGTTCTTTAGTGTTGTTCGATCATTAAATGCATTTTTAATTTTCCTATGGTCAAAGTACGATAAATGTTTTAAGTTATATTGACTGTTGGAGAAAATTAATTAATTCTAAATCTTGCTCATTAACGATAATCATCTTAAATCTGGAATATCTTGCGTGATACAGTTTTGGGCGTTCATATTGATTATTCATGATTGTCACTATTCGTCACATATTGAAATTCGTTCTGGATAACTTGTTTTATTTAGTTGATGGTTAATTCAAATATTAAAGGCACTGGTCTATAATTATTTATATCTTGTGGTCGTGTCTTGGTTATATTAACATTTAATCTATTCATCTGAGTTAATCAAGGTTCATTTAAATTTATCAAGTTATCCAGTATTAAAATCTCCTAGAGCCTGTGTTTCACAGGTTACCCCCATCCATTCACGTTAAGGACTACCCCCCTTGACTTGCCTAGGAGAGAGTCGAAACGGAGTGAGGTTTAAGAGTGACATCCCTTACTCTGAGTATTGTCGTGGTGCTTAGACAATTTGCGTGACAACATTTTTGGTGCCGTTGCCCGAGATATTTTATTCTCGGTGTTTCTACGACTTTTCATTTAGGCCGACAACGACAACAATTTTTTGGCGCCGTTGTCGGGGATATATGATTCTCGGCACTTCAACGACATTTCATCTTCATTCTCCTCATATCATCTTTATCATTTTTACCGGCAACCCCACCATTTTTGGTGCTGTTGCCAGGGATAGAGTTTTTCTGTCCTTGGTCCTCACGACATTCATCTTTCATCTTTCTATCATTCATTTTAGCCGGCAAAGTCAACACTCCTTGGCACATCTCATCTTTTTTGCCATTTATTAGCTTGTCAAGTGGCACAACGCTCACTTGCGTCATTTGATTTGTTCATCACCCTATTTTTCGTCATCTCATTTATCATTTCATCTGCACTTTTGGCACTTGGACATTTCGGTTCGTTTCTTGTTTGGGTGGCGACTCCACTTCTTTCATTTATTATTTCTCATATATCCAGTTGTTTTTGCCTTTTCTAGAGCTAGACTCGTTCAAGTGGCGACTCCACTTCTTTCATTTCTTACAAGAATTTCTACTAAAAGCTCGCTTCTTGTAGATCCCTTGATTTTCTTGAGTAGGGGTCTCTCTCTATCATCCATTTGGTCCCTCATTATTCCTGCAGGCAATTCTTCATGGATGATTCGTTTACCCCGTGTCATTTTACTGATGTTTTCCATGATATTCCGGAAGTGGCCATTCATAAATTATCTTTGTTTGCGGGTGGTGATTCAGTCGTTGTTAGAAAACATCTATGCAGGTTTACTCATACAATGCTCATATATTGTAGTTCTCCCCAGTATGATGATGAAGATGTCAAAATGCGTCTATTTGCCTTTTCTTTAGAGGGTGATGCTTTGAATTGGTTTAATAATTGTCCTGAAGATTCTTTCGCTTCTTTACAAGACATTGTCAATGCTTTTACATATAGATATGGTGATCAAGGTGGCTCGCCTTGGGCCCCTAAAATTATGCAATAGAATGAAAGTGATCTTGTAAAGGATCCAATTGTCAATGAAAGATTTCAAGACAATTCTCCATATCAGAATGTGCCATCCACTTGTATCGTTGTAGGACTAATCCATGATAGTGGAAAAGTAGGAACAAGTTATCAAATCAGTGTCGACCATGAAAGGGAAAATGATAACCAAATTATAGAAGAACTAAAGCAATTGGTTAAAGACATGCAGTTCAGTCAAACTCAGCTGGTAAAAGATATGCAGCTTAATCAAGAAAAAATTGTAACTGATTATGTCAAGGATATAAGAACTTTGTACGCCCACTTGGAAAAAAGTGATAAGGAGATGGAAATCATGAAAATTAAATACTCCGATCACGTAACCAACATGCAGAGTCAACATGCTAAGGAAATGGAAACCATGAAAGCTAATCATGATAGAGAAACTAATTCTATGCAAAGCATGTTATTAGCCTTAGAGGAAAAGATGACAATCATGGAATTCAATCATTCAAATCAAGTGACTGCCATGGAAGCAAGTTATCAATACGAAATAAGTGCGATTCAGAACAAGTTGTCAACTATGGATGAAGAAATGACCATCATGAGATTCGATTATAATAATCAGTTAGCTATCATACAAGCAAATCATGTGAAAGAGATAAACTCTATGCAACATTGCTTGGTGACCATAAAAGCAGATAATTACAAAGTAATAAAAGATATGGAAGCTAGTTAGATATGTCGTCAGAATAAGTTATTGAGCATGGAGGAAGACCATGCCAAGGAAGTTAGTGCTATGAAGGTTGAACACTCTAACCAGATGGATGCGATAACAATACAGGTACAAAAACTTCAACATCAGTCAGAGGATGAAAGAAACAAGGAAATGCCAACAGATCATAAGCCTCCTTATCTGCTGCAGCAAGCTCCATCTTATTATGAGGTCTTTTGTTCCATTGAAAAGTGGCTAATTGAAGGTGACCCGGATAAAATGGAAATTAATAATCATGTTGACGCTCACACGGTTAATCCACCAGTCATAGAAGATCAAGTTATAACTCATGATACCTATGCGACTGATCAATCATTCTTGACTGAGCAGATGTAGAATGAAGAAAGACATGTCATGCATATCTTACATACTTCATTTGAGGGTTTTGAAGCAAAATGTTCCACGTCATCAGTGATACAGCTTGCCACAAAGAAAAAGTGCAAGAGAAAGAGATTTGATGCATTAGATGGTCGCGAGCAGTTTGATTTTCGGATAGGAAAAAGTCCTATCGTATGCAGGATTGGACATGGCACATCTGAGAAACAACCGACAAATTTGCCAAAAAGCAGACAAATGCTCAATATGCACTATATTGAACGCATCTAATGCCATGGGGCATCTTTGTATTGTATTTCTAACCCTACACCTTGTCATTTTAGCATTTCATTTCTGTTTTAGGATTAGATTTATTTTTCATGTTATAGTTAATAAATGAAGAGCTTATATCTTTCCTGTGCTTAACATTATATGATGATTTCTTGGATGGACGCTACTTATGTTATATTGTGTGTTGCATGGATGCAGATTCTAGATTCTTACATTCCTCTGTTGTAGCAATGTGTCTCCAAGTAGAGCCAGATGTTGACCACTACGTGTCAACGACCCATAGCAGTACACCCTCTTTTTCACAAAAGGGATAATGCCTGATCAATGTGTTCCTGCCATCCGGCTATCATCATCAGCCTGAGGATCATGTTATAATGTAAACTCATTCTACATGTGTATAATGTAAATAATCTGAGCAAATCTGTGTCGTGGACGTAATCACTTAGGTAAACCTACTTTTCTGGTGACGATCTACATTACGGGAGGTTTTTTGTCTCACTGATCCATTCTAAGATGGTCGGCAGAGTTTTCCTTCAGCCTTACCCCAAAGCCGGAATGGATTTTGTCACTGAGATCTTAGGGGAGTCCATTCTAGATCAAGTCTATGTAAAAGTGATTTGGGAATAATTTTAACTATTTGGTTAGGTTATTTTTTTACAAATTGTTTGATCTGCTACATTATATTTTGTGTTGCAAAACTGAGTAGTCTGTGAGGGTCTTTCACAAATGAGTTTTCCCCCTTGAGATATAAAAAATGTAAAAATCATGATGTAAAGTGTCTTGAGGGCTAGAAAAATAATTTATCCTCTCATAAGTTTAATTAATTAAATATCCTAATCCAGAAATTTGATTAATTCTAGGTCCTAGGTAAATTAATTATTTTTCTAAATTTTAAGCCTTTGGTCCCAAGGGTTAAGTCAAAGTCAAAATTTTGAAGAAATTAATTCAAAAATTTAATTTTTGAATTAATTAAAATGCATTTAATTGAAAATTTCGAATTTCCTCAATAATTTAAAATTTCGACAGATGAGATTAAAAGAAATTTTAATCCTCATCAACGGTTGAGATTGTTTTGACGAGGATCACTCGAACTAACCGTTGGAGGATTTATCTTTAAATAGGAGGTCATTTGTCAGTCAGTGGATCTGATCTCTGGATTGTGTACTAAGCTCTCAAGCTCTCTTGTATACCTTTTTGAATTAATGCAAAAGTCTTTGGGGTTTCAACGTGCTGTAGTGTTTTTCTTCATGAATTTATGGTAACATTGTTTTAATTTATGTTTAATATTATGTGAAAACTATCAGTCAATAACTCTCTTAGAATAATCTGAATACAGATATCTTATTCAGTTTGTTGGATCTAGGGTAACATTTTTAATTTTGATTGAAGTAGCAGGTATCTCTATTTCTTCAGAATTTTATTGTTGTTCTATTTATCTACTTGATTTGATGGTTGATCTAGTGTTTGCAGAAAATCTTTCAGGTTCTCATTGAGCGTTTGCGGATAGTTCTCGGTTGGACCAGCCAACTCTCAACACATATTTTTGAAGAGTCTACTCCATATAAGCTTCAGGATTTATCTAACGGTAATATTTTTTCTGTAAAGTGTTTTTGGGTTAGTACCTCTCTAAAATTTCAAAATCTTTTAAATATTTTGTGGAAATTTTGATAGATTTGGCTATTAAGAGCCTTAGATTATCAACTCTGGGAGCGGAGTTGGACTCATACTCCTCAGATCTGATAGATCTGTAAATTATTTGTATAGATCTGTAAATTATTTGTATAGATCGGTTAATTACTTGCGTAGATCTGAAATTTTGTAATGTAATTTTGAATTTTAACACTTGGGTTTTTGGGATTTTCTCTATTTTTGTACATAATGGGTATTGGGTTTTTCTTTTTTCACTTGTGCAGCAATAGATTTGAGAAATCAACCAAGTAAATCTTCAGATCTGAGCTAGATCTAGACCCTGGAGGGCAAGATCTGGGCTCAAAGATTGTTTGCAGAAATAGATCTGAGAAATCAACCAAGAAAATCTTCAGATTTGAGATAGTTCTAGACCCTAGAGGGCAAGATCTGGGCCCAAAGATTGTTTGCAGGAATAGATCTGAGAAATTAGCTAAGTGAATCTTCAGATCTGAGCTAGATCTAGACCCTGGAGGTCAAGATTTGGGCTGAAAGATTGTTTGCAGAAATAGATCTGAGAAATCAACTGAGTAAATCTTCAGATTTGAGAATTTTCAAGCAGATCTGAGGGTTTTGAGACAGATCTAGGCTCTGGAGGGCAATATTTTATCCCAAATCTTTTTACAAGGTCAGTCATTAAAGATTTTGCATAAATCTGAAGATCTGAAGCAAAATAATTTTTTTCAGAACAACAGTCTCAAGTTTTGGGGCTCCTAAGCCCAGATCTGCTTTTTTCTAGCCCAACGCTAGTTCTATTGGGCATAATGCTAGCTCTCATTGGCCCTAGATTCCCTTGCTCCATTTCTGATTTGAATATTTGATTTTTTGAAGCTAATCATTGGTGGGTTTTTTTGTAGAAAATTTGGTAAAAATTTGTGTTTCAGATATTGAATTTTTCTTTTTTGCAACTTGAGCAAGTGATCTTCAAGGCCTAGGGCCTAGGAGTTTGATCTCTAAACCATCTTTTTCCTCACTGTTTGCTACAACAGTGATATACCTTTCTAATAGTGGTGAAAAACACATCTAAGTGGTTTGAAATCAACTAAAAAATTGCTAAATACATTAATAAGTCATTTATGTTTGCTGTGTATAAAAAATTTGGTCTAGATTTACATTTTGGGTGACTGTTATCTCTGAATAATTCTGTTTCTGAAGTCTGAAATATAACAGTGGAAAAATTTCATGTGGGTTAGCCTAAAATCGGTTCCTAAGTTGTCTAATACATTAAAGAATTAATTTCTTGAGTTGGGCATTCATCATTAGGCTTATTTCATATTTTAATTGCTAGTTGTAATAAGTATATCAGATCTGATATAATTCCGGAAATCACATCACAATAAGCTGAAATTTTTTGATAATTCATGTGGGCAAGTTTGGAAAAATTTCGGTAAATTTTTGGCATAAAGATATCATTGATAGCTAACTGTTTTCATTGTGATATTGCTGCTGTCATAAAGTTTTTCTTACTGCTGTCCTAAAAATTAATTTATGAAAATGAAGTACTCTGTCATGGAATTGTGATAAAATGCATATCCTTTGTTTCATAAACTGAGTATTTTTTTGAGTATCTATAGACATTGATATCGAATTGTAAAGTTGTTTTTTTTTCTCTTTGAGCTAAATTGTATCAAGAAGATTTGAAAAAAGTTGGTGTTTTAACTATATTATCTTCAAGAGTTTACTTTCTAAGTCTTCATCTAAAAAAGGACAAGCATTTCATTTGGGTAATTGAGGGTTTTTGTGGCATAAGGATTTTTCCATTCTCGAGTCTAACTTCATCTCATCTTCCGGTGCATTTGCATATAAATTAACTTTGCATAGATGAAATTTAATTCCAAGCATAAGCTTGGTCGATAGACAGATAGATCTCCATTCGTCTTTTCTTGATAAGCTTGTTTTAATAGTACTTAAAATGGTGACCTTGCAATAGTCAGAGCCACAGTTCTCTGTAGCGCCGAAGGCACCGGGTATGTTAGAATTTCAGGAGAGGTATCATTAATCACACCTTAGTGTGCTTCTCCTAATCTTCTTTCTGCCAATTACTACGAAACCAGGCTCAACACAGAAATGATTGAAGGGTTCACATTTAAATAGGCATTTAACTAAAATTAACCAAGATTCTTGCATCTCACATTAGTTTTAGGATTTGCATTTCATATAAAATAGTCATTCATCTAAACAACAGTTGCTAATCGATTACTTGGTCTTAATTTCCCTAGCAAGATCATTGACTCCATAAGCCACTGGTATCGATCGTTTAAAATCTAATCAAATCTTATAAGTCTTGCTAAATCTTAATCAAGTACTTGATCGCTTCACTGTGTCTCCTGAATTGGTTGGTTCCCAACTAGTTCTTCTTCATTCCACTTTTCCATAGGGTCTACCCCCCTTAGTCTGTTGTAGAGAGACAACTTAAACGGAGAGATTGGGGATCAGGGTGACAAACCCCGATCTGAGCCGTTGTCGTGGTGCCTAGACATTCTATGCGACAACAAACCCAATCCTATTTTTGACAAGGAATCAATTTGCAAAGATGTGCGCTCTCAATCGATAATATTAGTAAAGAAAATCACAGAGAAACGACTACTGATGTGACATCTCAGACATCCGTGGCAGAAAGAGACTTAATGATGAAATCATTCTTGGGGAAGTCACTCCCCGATTATCTCGGGCAATGCCATGGGATAAGTGGTGGGTCCTACTTGTTGAGTCGATCATGGGCCAATGTTATTGTACCACATCCCCATAATTGTATGATCGTGTTTATAATGCGACTGATATTGTCTCCCCTGGCGAACTCATTGTATTGCATGTTTTTACATGCCCATATGAGTTGAAGAGGCGATATGATTGCCACAACAGGCGTTGTGCTTCAGAGACCAGTCTCTGTGTGTGGAATCCCTCTCGTGGTATGGAGAATGCACTTCCACCACCCCCAATCCCTAATATTAAAGCGCTATTTGATGCGGTGTTGTGTGTGACAACGATAACTTATATTTGTTCATTCCATGCATTGTAACAGAAAAACACAAGGTGCAACATAAGGTTCACATTCAAAGTGCTGCGGTAAATACCAGTTAGATATTTTGAATAGGAAACTTGTCTTGGTCAAACAAAACCCTGGTTGGTCGTAACTGTACGATGACCATTGGTATATATAAAAAATAAAATTAAAAAAACAATTTTTAATTATTCAAGCCACTTTATGAAGTAAATATAAGGTAACTTATTAATTATAAAGTTAACTTATAATTAAATTTTATAAAGTGAATTGATTAATTACAAAATCAATTATAATAATAATAATAATAATATTAATAGTCAAAGGGAAAATGGATAAATCACGATTCCCAGATAGTACTACTGACAACTTACACATGCCAAAAATGATGTGGGCAAGTGAATTTTTTTTAACGAATTAAGGTTTGAGGACAAAGCTCTTTGAAGAGGGGCAATGTTACGAATATAAACTATATAAAATAAAATGCATATAAATAAATGTAAATAATAAATAATCAAAATAATGATTATTTGAAATAGTTATTAGTTAAGTGAAAAGGCATGTCTAAATGACATGTCCAATCATGAAAGGACACCTGCCTAGGAATATAAACAGGCCTTTGTTGTAACATTCATCCATACCACAATACATTTGTGTATTTTATATTTAAAGCACAAACAACTCTTGAGTTTTTTCGCTTCACTGTTCTTCCAAGAATTGAGGTAAGAGAGGTCTAGGAGTCACTCCTCTTGTTGTCCGAGGGTTATTCTGAACTGGGGTATCATTGTTGCCCCCTTTAGCGTTGTTCCCATTTGACCCTCTAACCATTGTTGCCAGTATTGTTTTGGTCCCCTTGATTATTTGCTATAAGTTGGCTGATAAGTGGAATCAACTGTTGCTGCCCCTTGCAAGGTCATTTAGAATATTCATAGTGCTTCTCCCGGGCTATTCGTTCCTGTCCCCAATGTCTTCGTCTTCTTATGATTCCGAGTGAAGATTGTTATCACCTTTTCTTTGTTTCCTGTAGGTTATGTATTCCCTATCCTCCGGAGACATCAAGATAGTATCACTCACAAATTGGCAAGAAAACCCTCGCTCTAATAGCACTGTAAAAGCCCCTCTTTCTGGATAGACAACTCAACCAATATACCCAAAACAAAATATCATAGCAAATAAATTCACCAATATAACATATCTATTTATTAATACCAGTGTAATATCTCTTCTTGCTAAACAAATAACTCAACCATTATACCTCAAGCAAAAATACCACAACAAACTCAGCCAATATATTTTGATCTGTTTTATTAATCTGGCCTGTAGTTACATGTCGAAGTAGCCTTTTGAGTTACAAAAATAGAATTATGGAAGCCCATAAACGACTATGGCTACTGGCACGATTTGTTGGGCAAATAGGAGATGATGATAGCGCTGTAATGTCCCCTTACATGGCTGTAAATTAATATATTGGAGCAAATTTGATGCTGGTTCGACCCTCCCTTTTGATGCCACAATCCAATAAATCATGGCTCAAATTGCTGAGAAAATATGAATTGCTGATGGAAAATACTATTGTTTAGGATAAAGTCTGTAGACCAAAATCCATAGGTTGCATTACATATCTTGAGTGATTTGGCTACTAATAGTTTGGTGTTAGAAATCCAAACTGTTTTATGACTATTTTATCAGCAGAACAAGAAGCAATCTAGAACACCTTCACCCCACTGACTCCATATAAGGCACTAATCACATACCAAAGTGTTGGGGGATCTCTGGGGATGCCTGCCTTGGTTGTTTAGGAGTTGTTGTGCCTAAATAGTGGGGGCTTGGGCCTAGGTGATAGTGGGTCCCTGCCTTGTTTGTGCCAATGTAGCAAGATTGCCAGGACCTTAGTAGCCCTGCTAAAAAGATCAGTAATAAGGCACATCAAAAATGTTTCACTCTGTGCCCCCAGTCTTGGGAGTGTAAATGGTGTGCCCTCAACCCTGAAGGATGTGTCCTCATGGAATACTAGTTTTCCTTGTCTTTGTAGGAATCAATTGTAGCGGGTCCCTTTCAATTTTCAAGGAGATGTGTATTGAGGAGTAGGGGAAGTCACTCTAGGAAGATTATCCACGAGAGGGGGGGATTAGAAGATGAGACATCGCTCATTTCGGACGACGACTTGAGGGTCAGGAGGATAGTTCCTTAATTAAAGCTTTCTTAGCTTTGATCATGGTGGAAACTGTTATTAGGAGGGAAATGCACTGTTTTTGAGCAAAAGGACTTACTTAGTGAAAATGATATTGCCATGTTGGTAGAACCAGATGTTGGTTTCAATGGTGGTAGAAGTGCTGGGTTCATTTGATGGGATCACAAGCTATGGAAAGTTGTAGTTTTTGTTTGACATGCGTCTTTTCCTTCAATATTGCATAGACTTAATAGAGGGAGCTTTACTTTAGCTTTGATGTAAAAAAATACTCCAACATGTGGGCATTCATTTTCCAAATTTGCAGATTAAGTGGAGATTCGATACAAAAAACTATCATAACTAAGTTGGTTTGGACACATGGTAAGCCCTTATTGGCAAGGGAGATTTACTAATGTGAGATTGTTGGGGTGAATCTTTGCCTTGTTTCGTGCTTTGTAATGTTGGAAACATTATAATTTCTTACACTAAGTTAGGGAGACCCTTGCCAATCTTCTCTTGGCCATAGGTCTATTCTCATAGGGTGAATTATAATTGTTCATGATGTTTTAACATTTTTGGGCTATTGATGGATATGGTTGCTACGGGAGGATGTGGGCCATCATTCTATACTCGCGGGATGAATGTTGGTCGTTAGTGGCATTTATTACTTTCAGGCCCCTTCTTGCTTGAGTTTACTATGAGCGATCTCCAACTATTGATCCACTTTCATGGGATGATTGCTTGTCATTCATAGGCGCTTTGTTCTGTTATCCCCCTTTAAGGATGGGTGAATTGTTGATCTCCTTTGATGGGTATTTATGAGGCCCTTGATATTTCCTTACCTCGAAAAAAATAAGGGTAGTCGATCTAACTCCCATTTAGACATTTTCTAACATTTGTACTTAGAGCATCATGTGCAAAGCTTACATGATCTTCTTGATTTCTCAGAGTACTTAGTCATGAGGATTTCTCGAGGGAATCTTAGGATTGTTTCAAAGAGAATGCCATGGAAAGTCAAGCAGTGTATTACACTCAAGGCTTTCCTAAAGGTTTGAAAGGGGAAAAGTCATAGTATCATGGGTAAGGGGAAGGAATGCAGGGCTAGCCATTGGGTTGAGGAAGGAGGATTTATTTGAGGGATTCCTTCTTAAGCCCAATAATCAAATATCTTTGGTCGGGGTGTCCTAGGGGGACATCGCACACTCTTGCAGGTTCCTATGGCTGATTGTCCTTGTTTTCTCTAGTCCTATTGACCTACATTTTTGGTCATTTGTCGGGCATTAATATATAATGTCTTATCTTATCTACCTTCTATTCAAGCTTGAGCTTGGAGTATAATTGGTTTGACTTTATCTTCATTTGATGGGTTATTTTGACTGTATAGATGGACAGAACATTGGATTGGCATGTTAGTTTTTTGTAGCATCAGATGTGCTCTAGCCATGAAAATTGGTGGAGAGGCTAAGGCACATGAGTTCTAAAAAACCAGAAACCGTTTGGTGAAATTCCACCCGGATTGTATTTTATTAAAATAATTAATATTTTTAATGGGGTTCCTAAGCCTAAACTTAGGAAAATTAAAGTATTAATGGGTATTAATTAAAATATGGATGAGAATGTTCTAGAAAGCGGATCAAGTCAAGATTTAATCTTAGCCGTTGATTAGAGACTTAATCTCAGTCGTTGAAGTCTCAACAAGAAAAGTATAAGGAGGCTTGGGGTTCATTTGAGATACAGAGGGTGTTGATCATCCAGTTCGATATTCCTAGGATTTGCTAAGGAATTCGGACAAGTGATCAAGCAGTGAGGACCGGAGGCAGTACTGGAAGGAAGTGATTTCCAGTTCCAGTGAATATGCTTTAGAGAAGACATAGAAGGATCAAAGAGCCAACGCAGTGCCAAGGAGGGACGTGCAACAACTGGAGGAGGCTGACACAAAATTGCTGGGGAACAACAGAGATCAGTTCTAGGAATCACTGTGGGTGATTGGCAGGAGAAATCTCTATTTCTTAGCAGCGAAATCAGCAACAGCTAGGGTGACGCAGTTAGAGGGAGCCTCCACGCAGTGACTGCGTAAGCTCATGTTGAGACTGCGTAGTGGGTCATCCAGGAGTTGCGGCTAGTGTAAAATCTCCAGATTTAGTGTGAGAAAATTCTCACTATTTTTCTATCAGTTATCTTCTTTGAGTGGATTTCCATTTTATCTAAGGCAT
This sequence comes from Pinus taeda, assembly GCA_000404065.3. Classification (NCBI taxonomy): domain Eukaryota; kingdom Viridiplantae; phylum Streptophyta; class Pinopsida; order Pinales; family Pinaceae; genus Pinus; species Pinus taeda. The sequence continues at coordinate 37,771 of APFE031318827.1, forward strand.
CCAGATTGTATTCAGAAATTTACTGCCAATAATAGAGACCCTCAGATCTGCTGCACTGGTTTT
>APFE031318834.1:5922-82787 GCA_000404065.3 Pinus taeda
TTTCTTAGCTTTTTATTCTGGTCCTGGAAGTCTTCTTCTTGTCATCACTTGGCTTAAGGCCCACAATTGGCCAAGATCATGTTCTGATGCTATTACCCACCATTTTGTGGGTAGTATCCCTAGGAGAGAATTTTTTTTTTCTCTAAGATGGTCCTCATTCGGCACCTAGCAGCACCCTTGCAACCACCCGCTAGCTCATTGTGCCATTTCTCCACCACCTGAGCCAACCATGTGGTCCCTTGCCCATCTGCCATGATTGTATGTTTGAAGGTGGGCCTCCCAAATCTAAAGGTATGCCTTGTCATTTTGAAATTGAGTTTTGAAGTTTTCTAATCATGGATAGTTTTAGGTATGGATTAATGGGGGGATTCGGCGAAAAGAATCAGCTAGGTTTGTGCTTCTGTCCCCTAGACCCTTTTTAGGCATTAACCTTGGATTCTAGTCCCGTGGGAACTATTTTACTAACCATTTGGCTTCCCTCTTATTAGCTACCCTTGTGCCCCAGCATGTGACCCAGGGTTGCCCCCTCTCATTCCCTATTTCATTCACCTATCTGCCACATGCCACCACCTTTTGATGGATGTACCTTGACTATATTATCCCCTTTAGAAGCAGAAACCACCTAATAGGGTACTTGGTTAACCCCATTGGGAGTTTAGGAGACATTGGCACATCCCGAAGCCCATTATGGAAGGATAAGCCATTATGAAGTCCCCACTTGTTGTCCATGATTAGGTAAGCTCATTTGCTCGATTTCTCTAATGACTTGTATTGAAAGCCTAGGGGATGCATTGAATCTTATGCAGGATTGTAGATGGTTTTGATTTGGGGTTTGGTCTCTCTATACGGGGTTATAACCTTCTAGAGGGCTACATTGGCACATGTAGGTTGAGCATTAAGAGCCATGAGCCTCCATAGCAACAGAGTACACTCCATGGATCCCGACAGCCATTCAAAGATTGCTCGTGGTTCACTTATTGGATGAGGAGGATGCACTTGATCCATCATGCCTAGCTGGTCCTAGATCTACACCATACACTTGGCAGATGATCCAAGACTTCTACGATGATGTGACATCTCCTACACTATCATCCTAGCACTTGAAGGCAACCTACAAGCATCTTCGATTGGTTTGGAGACCCATGGGGACACTTGTGTGCCCCCACAGTCATTTGGAACACCACAGGTTATTACAAGGGACCAACCCCTTGTCCACTGCTTTTGAGGGTCCTATCTTGTGGCACGCATGGACCTCGTTAGGTCTCTTGGAGGGCCCTACGACATGCATAGATTATTATTTGATCTCTTGAGAGGCTTACTTTTTCATTTGTGAGCTAGTTTGGTGGGCTTGTCACCAAAATGTTGTATTATTAGCACATTATTTTATTTTTGGGGCTTATGTAGACCAAGGAGGCTAATTCGAACTCCTAAGTTGTTTATAAATACAAGTGAGATGAGCTGATTTGCTCATCATCACTTTGGATTGGATCCCTCTCTTTCGAGAATTTCACACTTTTTGCTGGAGGATGAATTGGAGCATTTATGGATGAGTTTTGATGTGTGGTTATTGGTTTATCTTCTCTTGGAGCTTCATTATTGTCATTTGTGAATAGTTGGATATACTCTACTGTATTGTAAGTACAAAATTTTTGATGCTATTCTTGCTACTTTGTCATATATGCTGGATGGGATTTTTGTTGTTTTAAGGCTAATTGTTGCATGCAAATTGTTGCTTAATATTGTGGGATTGTCTCTATCATAACACTATCTCCATGCATTGGCCCTTGTAGTATGAGCAAAATCTCCTGGAGGTGAAATTTGACCTTGACAAGCGATTCGTCTTGTACATTTGTAGTATAAAAGTTGCAAGATTGCTTTAACTTGACCTAAAGGGTTTGTGAAGTAATTTTGAGGCCTCTTTGATTCGAAACCAAAAAATCTTACACATAATCAACATAGATTCCATTCTCCCAAGTATTAAGGCACTGATCTACCAAGGGTGGTCACCAAAATTTCTATTCTTTCACATTCTCCCAAGTCTAGCCACATTCGGGTGCCCAGGGCATCATTTTACTAGCAAGTTAGCCACTGAAAAAGTTCGATCTCCTAGGGTCTCTTGTGTTGGCCCCTCTTCTAGCCCTCCTCCAGATTTGAAGACATTTTGACGGTGAAGTTGGGAGAAAAGCCAAGCCCTAGCTTCGGGACCAAAACTTGCCCTTCCATCCCCAAGGCTAGCACTACCTAGGGTCAAACAACATCATTGAGTCAAATACTTTCTTTGATCTTTCCCACCTTGTCTAGGGTAAGAAAATCATTGATTATTTTACACTTTCCTCACACCCCAGATCGGGTCCACTTAACCCCATGTGTTCCCATTCTTTCAAAGGACTATTCTTCAAGTACCATCCGAGACACCAACTTTAACTAGGATTTAGGGTGTGAGGAACTCCTTTCAAAGCCTATTCTCATACACCTAAACCGAAAATCCTCTTCCTTTCCCTAGAAGCACATAGTACCTTGCTTAGAAGGAAAGCAGGCTCCACCTTTCAAAACCTTCTCGAAAAGGGTCTAGGTCACTCATATCCATTGACTTATCATTCAATAGTGACTCCATACATATCGGGTCTCCTCCCATTCGTGAAAGTCAGTGAATAGAAGGGAGGCTTAGCTGAGGTGACAATGGGCTAAGACTCCATTTGTTGCCCTTGGCCTAACATTTGCCCTTTAGGGATTCCCCTTAGGTCCCCTGCTAGTTTGAGTGGTAACAGATGCCACTGTAATATTCCCTTTTAGAAATACCTTAGAAGCTCCATAAATTGCTGAGCTTGCCATAAATATTAATGTGTTGTTTTGTCAAACAGTTTGTAGGTTATTGGCTGTAGGTGCATCTTTTGTATATTTAATTCAAAATTAACATACACAACAGAGTATAAACAGCCCAAAATAGTTCACATCAGCTGTATGAGAGTAATTCTGTAGCTCAGAAATACACAACTCAATAACACATATATCCACCACACTTGAAAACTGATGAGGCATTATCCTGACACCATTGTAATGTTCCCTCCCGGAGGTACCTTAGATTTCCCAATAAATTACTGAGTTATGGTTGGGCTTGTCACTGATGTGTTTTGTCAATTAGTTTGATGGCACATGGCTGTAGGTATAACTTGTTGTAATGTTTTTACTCAACCGTACACATACAGTGCCAAGAGTGTAAACCAGACCTCAAATCAACAATTTATACATAATATTGTGCTTAGAAATTGGCATGGGCATGGAAATATATTGCATCAACATCAAGCTGGAAATTACACAATCATTTCATATTTATTAACAGAGGCTACAACAGTAAGGAAACAATGGAACTTGGTATACAAGACAGTGAAGTAAACTTCAATATAATGACCAGCTCCTTGTACAATATCAGTAGTGTAGTTTACTTGGTGTACAAGAGAGTGAAGTAAACTTCAATATAATGACCAGCTCCTTGTACACTATCAGTAGTGTAGTTTACTGGGTACAAGAGGGATAATTCAGATCTCCAATTTGGGCATCATTTTCAGTTGCCACTTTGGAGGACAAGTTCAGTAATGCAACAATTATTTGGTGGCCATCATTATCTCAGCTATTTCCAAATATTGTATTATCATATTTTGTATTAATATAATAAAGCTGAGTTTGTTGATGTAGCATTTTCATTTGTTTCCTGGGTTTTATTGCAAATTCAATTTATTTGTTGGCAACATCTATTGTGTTAAATTTTTTGCATATTTGTATGGTGCTTTGGATGGAATTCAAGAATAATTGTGCCACGTAAAAATTCCTAGTAATTCTACCGAAACTAATATATATATATATATTCCTCCGTGTCCTGTTTTCGGGGTTTTCGTGTCTTGTATTCAACATGTATTTTGATCTCCTCCGTGTCTTGTGTCATCTTGTCAAGGGACTTGTTACCCACTATTTTGTGGGTAATATCCTTAGGAGATTTTTTTTTCTTCAAGATGGTCCTCAGCCAGCGACCAACAGCCCCTTGCAACCACCAGCTAGCTCATTGTGCCATTTCTCCGCCACCTAAGCCAACCATGTGGTCCCTCTCCCATCTGCCATGATCGTATGTTTGAAGGTGGGCCTCCTGAACCTAAAGGTATGTCTTGTCATTTGGAAATTGAGTATTGTAGTTTGCTCTTCATGGACACTTTTGGGCATGGATTAATGGGGGGATTCGGCAGAAAGAATGGGTTAGGTATGTGCTTTTGTCCCCTAGGCCCCTTTTAGGTATTCACCTTGGATTCTAGTCCCATGGGATCTCTTTTACTGACCATTAGGCTCTAGGGATGGTATTTCATGGGAAACCGCAATTTTGGTTGCGTAGTCCCGCTTCCTTATTCGCTTGTATTACCCTCTTTCCATTCATTACTACCCCATTCATCATTTCTCCCACCTGGGTCCACATTTCTCTACTAGATATACTTAGGGTTAGCATGTCTTTTCCCCTTGCCCACACCTTGGGCCATGGCCTGGAATGAAGCCCCGAGGCTGATGCAGCGATAAAGAAAGGTAAAAGCCTATATGGCCACATTCAACAGGAAAATGTACCACAAATTGCAAAAGATGGCCAGGACAAACATATTTAGCACGTGAGAAAAAGTCAATACATGAGCGCTACCCCATCATCATGGCTATCACCTTGGTTCCTACAGGTTCTATGAGCCTCCTTCATCCTATAGGAACTCATGATTGTCCCAATCCTTGGTGGGCAATGAACCACTCCACCTTGAAAGGGGGTATGCACTACTATATCTTATACATCATTCTCTTATCCTTTGAGCCCCGAGCAGTTAATCAAATGAAATGATAAAAGGCAAAAGACATATAAAGAAGGGTGGAAAAATCAAGGTCAGGGCACTTTATGTACCATGATTGCTCCCTCCTATACATCATAAACCCAAGTGTGAGATTCCCTCTTATTAGCTACCCTTGTACGCCAACATTTGAACTACAGTTGCCCCTTCTCATCCCCTACTTCATTCACCCATCTGTCATACACCACCACTTTTTGAGGAATATACCTTGACTATATTACCCCTTTTAGAAGCAAAAACCACCTAATAGGATCCTTGGTTAACTCCATTTGTAGTTTAGGAGACATTGGCACATCCCAAAGCCCATTATGGAAGGGTAGGCCATTATGAAGTCCCCACCTATGGTCCATAATTGGTAAGCTTATTTATTCAATTTCACTAATGACTTCTTGTATTGGAAGGCTAGGGGACGCATTGGATCTTATGCAGGATGGCAGATGGTTTCCAGCATGGGTTTGGTCTCCCTATACAGGGTCTTAATCCTCCACAGAGATACATTGGCACATGTAGGGTGTGCGTTGAGAGCCATGGGCCTCCATAGTAGCAAACAACACTCCATGGATCCCCACATCCATTCAAAGATTTCTCATGGTTCACTTATTGGAGTTGGAAGATGCACCTGACCCATCATGCCCAGTTGGCCCCAGATTTGCACCATACACTTGGCAGATGATCTAGGATTTGCACGATGATGTGGCATCACCTGCAACATCATCCTAGCCCTTGCAGACGATCTACATGCATTCTCGGTTTGTTTGGAGACCCATGAGGACATTTATGTGCTCCCACATGTCATTTGGAGCACCACCAGTTATTACAAGGGGCCAACCCCTTGTCCACTGCTTTTGAGGGTCCTACTTTTCATTATGGCACCCATGGATCTCATTAGGCCTCTTAGAGAGCCCTACGACATGCATAGATTATTATTTGACCTCTTGAGAGGCTTATTCTTTCATTTATGAGCTAGTTTGGTGGGCTTGTCAATAAAAGTTGAATTATTAGAACATTATCTTATTTTTGGGGCTCATGTAGGCCAAGTAGGCTAATTCGAACTCCTAATTAGTGTATAAATACAAGTGAGATTAGTTCATTTTCTCATCATCACTTTGGATTGCATCTCTTCTCTCTCTTGAGAATTTCACACTTTTTCTAGAGGATGAATTGGAGCTTTATGGATGAATTTTGATGTGTGGATATTGATCTATCTTATTTTGGAGCTTCTCTTTTGTCGATTGTGGATGGTTAGATATACTCTGTTACATGTAAGTACATGCTTTTAATGTTATTCTTTTTTTACTTTGTTATACACATTAGACTGGGATTTTCGCTATTTCTAGGGCTAATTGCTGCGTGCATTTACTGCTTAAAATTGTGGGACTTTGTCTCTATTATAGCATCTTTCAATGTATGGGCCATGTAATGTGAGCAAAATCCCCTAGTGGTAATTCTATCAAAGAATTTGACCTTGATAAGCCATCTCCTTTGTCCATCGAAGTATAAACGCCGCAAGATTGTTTCTCCTTGACCTAGAAGGCTAGCAAAGTGGTCTTGAGGCCTCCTTGACTAAGAATTACAAATCCTACTCGTATATCATCATAGACTCCATTCTCCCAAGACTAAGGCACTGACTACCAAGAGGTGGTCAACAAAAATCACATCGTTTCATTTTCATTCAGGTTTAGCGAAGTTGGGGTACCTAGGGCATTCAATTTCCCGACAAACTAGCCCTCCAAAAAGTTTGATCTCTTAGGGTCTCCCGCACTGGTGTTTCCTCAAGGTCTCCTCCAATTTTGAAGCCATTCCGACAGTGGAGTTGGGAGAAAAGCCAATCCTTAGGTCTGTATCAAAATTTGCCTTAGCATCCCCAAGGTTAGTGCCTCATAGGATCAAATCAATGCCTTCAAGTGAAAATTCTTTCTTTGATTCTTTCCCCACCTTGTCTAGGGTAAGAACATCATTGGTTGCCATACTCATTCCTTCTATCCTAGACCGGGTCCACTTGGTCTCGCTCCTTTGAAAAGACAATTCTTCAAGAACCATCTAGGATATCAATCACAATAAGGATTTTAGGGATTGGGAAGTTCCTTCATAAGTCATATCCCATAAACCTAACACTTAAATCCTCCCTTCCTTTCTTTAGAAGACATTGTACCTTGCTTTGAAAGCAAGCAAGCCTTATCTTTCTAACTCTTCCAAGGAAGGGATTATTAGGGTCACTCCACATCATTTCATTGACTTATCCTTCATTAGTGACTCCATAATATACCGGGTCTCCTCCCATTGGTGAAAGTCCATAAATAGATGGGAGCCTTAGCTGAGGTGACATTGGGCTAAGTTGTAATGTCTCAAATGAAGAAAATTTGGAACATACACTTCACATAAAACTATCATGCATTTAACAAAAGATTGCCATGTAAAAATTAAACAAATAGAGCATTGCAATCCATGACACAATGAACAAGAAGATTCTCAGTGTTATTATATTAGATAAACCGGGGTTTTACATGTTGATACAACCCATATAACTGAGATAGTTGAGATAGAGTTGGCCTCAAATAGATCTACAATACTGCCTCAATCGGCCTCCAAAACAAATTGAAAGACAATAAACTACAACCTGTGAACCCTGAATTGATCCACCAAGGGAAGAGATGGGTGCTCGCTCACTCTCTCTTGACACCCGAGGGTTTCCGTCCTGGGGCTATTGCTAAAGTAGAGAACCATGTTCTCAAACCTCTCCACAAGAAAGAAAACTCAACTCCAAGATGTCTCCAAATGACCTTCTCCTCCTCTTTTATAAAGCTCATGAATAGATCTCCCAGCCTCTAGAAGCATCTTATTTGTATTGTTTTATGATTATTCTAGAAGCTCCTCCATTGACTTTATCAAGTGACCTTTTAATTTAATTTTATTTCATTTAAGTCACTTTTGGCCCTTTTTCTCCAATTAATTATTTGTCCTTAATTAAATGACTAATTAAAGTCATTTTTAACTAAGGAAAATGGAAAATCGCCCACCATACTCTCTTTGGCCACTGGAAGTCTTTTCTCAGCATCCCACACTGAGGTGTTCCATCATTTAATCTCCTCAGAATACCACATTGAGCATAATTAATTAAGTTATGCCCAATAATAATGCTGATTTTTGAAAGTTGTCGGAATGTGACAAAACAAAAGGCAAATTGTGCTGATGATCGAATATGTTAAGCGAATCCCATCAAACCCCATAAAAACTCCTCAAAACTCCATCGGGACCCCTGATGACATAAACTTGCTCCACTGACCTGGCCATCTCTTGCCCTGGACATCCTCCTTGGTTGTACCATGAAGAAGAACAAAAATGAGGACATGACAGTCCTCCTGCCCCAAGATTGCTTTCCCTCTAGCAATCCAAATCGGTGGACCAATCTGGTGGCCCGACGCAACAGAGACCAATGCTCAAATCCTGTACGAACCACTGGGCGATGCTCTGCTCTTGTGTCAATCCATCATGAACGGACTCCTCAATGCTTGGATCCTAGACCAATCTCAGATTGAACTTGTCATCAACAAATCCTCCTGGATCCCAATGCCACCAAGAGCAAATATCAAGGTTCCATTGCTCTTGCTCTGTTATAACTCCAACCAGGAATGCTGCTCCATCCACCGCGTACCAACTCATCACCTCTCTCCAATCCAATTCTTGGCATAAACCAAGGTCAATCTCATCATGCTAATGTTGTGCTGAGATACGGATGAGTGGCTAGCCTACATGTTGCTGCCAACTAAAGCATGTAATATCCCTCACCTCTAAGGGCTTCTGCAATACAATGCCTCTGACTAAAAATGATACTTCGTTAGTAGGGTACCAGCTCATGATCTCTTGCCAATCCAATGCATGGACTCCTGTGCAAGGAATACATCTGCTATGTTGATACTAGTCCATGCTCAACTCCTGATGCTCTACCCGGACAATCAAAACATGTCCAAGAAATCATGCCTCTCTCCCTCTAATGGGAAAATATGGGCAAACTGTGATGCAAGCCCTATCTATGAACTCCTAGAGTGCGCTGCTGCCTGAATATGTTGCAACTTTGCTAGCTTCCACTACATCTGTTTGCACCTCATCAATGGGTAGACCCAAAGATGGATGCACGACCACCTCCAACAGCTCCTGTCATCTACTAGCCTCCTGCAACAAAGCCCTATCAATCTCCAAAATCCCCAAAGGACAAGTGTTTGCAAATAATGCCTCCCTAGAGGCTGCCTGCACATCTGTTTGTTCCACTCCAATGGCTGGCCCCAAGGGTGTTTGCTCATCCTCCATCATGGGCTCAACATGAGCCACTTGCTGACTCTCCAAAAATGGCCCATCCCGCATACTGTGTATCATTTGACTCAGGCTCCTCTATGTGCTCTCTATGTTGAATCATCAGTTGCTCACTTGCTCCCTGGTCTCCTTCCCTCATGGGTACGATCGACTCCTCCTCGTACCCTCTACCACACATGGATGCATATTTGGGCCACTGCCATCATCTCCACATGACTGCTCATGCTCCTCAGAGGCATCAGTGTACGAACCAGTGTTGCACTAATCACGATTTTATCACGATAAAATTGTAAAATCACGATTATTTAAATTTTGCGATATAATCGGCCGATAAAAATGAAATTTTTTTTTGCCCGATTTTTATGAAAAAATTGCGTTTTTTTTGAAAAAATCGCCAAAAAAAACAAAAAAATCAATTAATTAATTTTTTTTATTTATTTATTTATTTATTTTTTTTGATGAAGAGAAGGAGGTGACCCAAGCTACCCCTGTCACCAGTAGAGGACGTGGTCTACCTCCTGTAGCTCCTAGTTCTTCAACTTTTAGAGCGCAACAGAGTCTACTGCCAACTCCACCGACATCTACATCTAGAGGGGCAAAGGAAATCAGTGGTATTAGACTTCAGTTATTTGGTTCATTTTATTGTGTATGACATTATGACTCATGATATGAGATACATTATTATATTTTTTGTTGATATTTTGACGCTGAGTTGGGAGTCATGAGTCAGGACTTACTATTCAAGACATGATTCACTGTTATGTGTGATGTGGCACTAGAATGATATTAAACATCTTATATATTAGTTCTTTTATCATATTGATTTGTCAATGTATTTATTTTATGTTGTAGATGGTTTAGATATTAAAAAATTTGAAAAAAAATGAATATTTTTGTATGTTATGATTTTTTCCCGATTTTTACGATTTTTTCCAATTTTTTCCCCACACTGATTTAATCCCGATAATGATTAGTGCAACATTGGTACGAACCCATTGACTCGTCCAACAAAGAATCCTCATCTTAACAGACATAAAGAATATCTCTTTGCTCTACCGCTGTCATCTCCTTAGTGTCACTTAAGCATGAGTGGTCAGGTCCCCAAGGTCCTTTGCAAATGAAGCAAAGTCCCTTCCTCCTCAGCTCATTCTTGCTGCATGGTCCACCAAACCTGAGTAGCTCTTTCCTGGTCAACTGTCTCCTGAACAACCTGATGTTCTGCTCAACCAACCTTTCAGCTAGCTCATAAGTAGTAGGTGAGACCAACTGCTCTCTCCCCCAGACAGACAACAATCGAGACTGCAACTCTCGACAAATGGCATCATGAACTCTCATACATGATGATAAGATGGATAGCATGTGCGCTATGACTGTGTCAAAATGATGTTTCCTAATGTTGAAGAAGCATTGGAACATCTGCAAGATCAAACCATCGCACTCAAGATCAAACATGATTTCATAATTCCTAATTATGGCCATAACTCCTAAAATTTCAAACTTCTACCCAAAGGTAGAGCCTACACTATTGTCCAAGTCTTAGAAAGCTTCTATCACGAGTTTGAAAACTCTCCTCATAACATCATCATTATAAGGAGCTGTAGGTGCGGTTAGTCTCCTGATGCTACTGAGACAAGATGCAACTGGAAGTCTAACCCTTTCACAAGGTTCCTCCAAGAACTTGGAATTGTATGAGAGCAAGCATAGCTGGTCTTAGAGCCCAAATTAGTTTCTTCCCTTCTAACTGGCTTACTTTGGAAAGGTGGCCATCTAGTTCATCAAGTTTGAAGTGAACTTTCCATGTGACCCTCATTTGCTTCAAATATGTTCCAAGAGCAAAAATTTTGTGTCGTATTTTCTGCCCCTTCTACACATTCTTTGGTTGTTCTCTCTGAAGAATGGCATAGACCCCCTTGGAGAAGGGTCTACTGCTTGCTACTGCTGGTTTATTAAGAGAGTTTATAAGGTTTTGATCCATGTTTTGGCTTAATGATGGCAAAACATTTGTGTTAATGATGCTACTGGTTCCTGAGTTTGCTGTATTTCTCAGTGAGGTGTTTTAATAAATAGTTTCAGAACAAACTGCTGTAGATGTAAGTTCAATTTCCTCCTTAAAATGAGATAAACTATAATAAAGGAATGGAACCAAACCTCATACAAATCACTGCTTAATTTATTGAGTAAAGTACATATAAATATCAGTCCATAATGAGGAAATTACATCATTCAATGTAAGCAGAGAACCTCTTTTTGTTGAGCAACCCAACGTGCCTCCAGATTGTGAGCAAATACATCAGCAAGCAGGATCAGCCTCAGCCAACAAGGATATCATGTCTTCTGGAATTATTTTGTCAATGTCTGACTTGAATTTTAGAACAGAGCATTTTTATGCACGAAACACTTATGCATATCAGCTATCTTCTCCAGCGCGCCTTTTCAGAATTAGCTCAAGATAGGTTACCAGGTCAATACTTGTTTTTCCTTGGAAATTTCTCTCTCGGTTCCAATATACTCTGATTTTTTAGTACAGCAGCTGGTGATCACTCCACTGTAGGTATGAGATGCTTGGCTACAGGTACAATCTCACACTTCACACGTGCTCCCATACACAAGCTTAAAATCGTACTAGATCCAAAAAAAATTGTATTTTGACTTTGCTTCAAGTCAATCTACGCCCCTGCATTTTGCATCACACAACCATCAACATGCGTTCTCCTCTCCTCCACAAGCTGGTGACTCACATCAGTCGTCTAATTTCCAACTGGCGGCAGGATCTTGACTACAATTTCGGCCCGATTGCGTTGATTGATTGCACCACTTCTTTCTCCGCTACCTTTGAAAACACTAGCATATGAACAACCACTTGTTCGCTCAGACACACGTGCCGCGATAACAGACCCCTCCCTCGACTTTGGTTAGTTGAATGAGTCATTGTTCACTTCTTGGCTCAGACAGGTGGAATCAATCAAAACTATTCTTGGTTGACGTCTGATCTGCTTCAAGGATGTTCAACATGCTTCAATTGCACAACATCAATGGTGATATATAATGTGGCCTGACTCCAATTCTGACCATGTTGACCACTCTTCAGCGTGCCCAACGCTGGTCAACAGTGATGTGACCTGTTGAGCATGATAGACCACTTTTTCGATCCTGACATCAATGCTCAGTTCTTCAAACCAATCGAAGTTGATCGAAGCTTGCTGATAGTTGCTAAATGGCTTCTGAATTTGCACTTCCACGTTAAAAATTACCATCCACGCACTAGCAAATTTGACTGGTATTTCAGCCTGAAAAGATCTTGGCCACTGCTTAGCAAATCCGCTCTCCTCTAAAGATGCTTTAGCCCTTTGAAACGTCTATCCAATAATGAAGCTTTGAAATGTTGGCCCCTCTTGATCTCAAATTAGTAATGCGACGCTCAAATTTGATGTTGGCTATTTTCAACAAATTTTCGGACGACAATCAAAATTTATGAAATTCGGCTCCGGACAGTTTAGATTACACGTCAACAATGAACAGTTTACCGGATCAGGCTTGACTTCGCAACAGTGTATAGTGATTCTGGCTTTGTCCAATGAAGGTGCACACTATCACAAGAGAAATTGAAATCGAAGCACGCATCACCAGCCGCTAAGAAAACCCATGTGTACGCTCTTGGAGATGATCACATTACACGTCTTGGGAAATTGCGATTTTTAAATTCAACTAGCACCGTGTTGATTTGGGGTAGCATCGGATGTGCTTTAGCCATGAAAATTGGTCGAGAGGCTAAGGCACATGAGATCTCCAATACCCAGAAAGGGTTTGGGCAGATTCTAAACAGTTTGGGAGATATTAAAATAATTAATATTTTTAATGGAGTCCTTAAGTCTAAACTTAGGGAAAATAAAATGTTAATGTGAATTAATATAAAACTGTGTTAGAATAGTGCAAAAGTCATGGATCAAGCCAGATCTAATTTTAACCATTGATTAGGGACTTAATCTCGGTCGTTGATTTGTCAATGAAAAAAGTATAAGAGGAGGCTTGTGGGTCACTTGGAGAACACACCAAGAGATCAAGATTTCGACTTTTTGGGGCTAGGTTTGTTGAGAAAGTTAAGAGAGGGATCTGGAGCTGCAATTGAGGGGCAATGAATACAAAAGCAGAGAGGTAGAGATAGTGCCGGGAGGATCAGCGCAGCCGCTGGGAAAGCTAATGCAGAGGGCAAAAGTCGAAACTGCTGGGAACAGCCGGAACTACTGAGAATTGCTGGGAAAGCTAACGCAGAGGGCAGAAGCCGAAACTGCTGGGAACGCAGAGGACAAAAGCCGGAACTGCCAAGAACAAACGGAACTGCCGGGAACTGTCGGGAAAGCTGATGCAGGGGGCTGAAGAGGCTGACGCTGGGGTTTTTCGTGAGGCAAATTGGAGCTAAGGAGTTGTTGGAGTGTTTATCCGAGGTTTCAGCTAGAGCATCTGTCTCCGAAGGAGAAGTACTACTGCCGAGATTTTTCTCTGTTGGGTGAACCGGATTTGGCACCTAGATTGTATTTTGAAACTGCTTAATAAATCAAACCCTCAGATAGCTGCACCGGTTTTCCCGCATTGGGTTTTTCTGGGGACATTAGTCCAAAAATAACGGTGTCATTTGTGTGCCTGTTTCTGTTTCCTTCAGTTGATGATCTGTTATGTGTTGAGTATGTACTTGTGTTTATTTTCAGTATTTACATGGTAAATAACTTGTTAATTAATCAGAATAAGTGGGAAGGAATAAATCAGAAAGTACATGGAGGGTTTCTAACTGTTAGACTTAGAAACTTCAACATGGTATCAGAGGGTGGTTGTAGATCATATGATAATTGAGGACATCAGCCGAGCAGAGCAGCAGCAGCAGAAAACAGTTGTCCCGAGTGACAAAAGTTGTTCCTAGCAGCAAAACAACAAGGAAGGGGTGACGCAGTGCCTGTGTCATCAAGTTCGTTGCGCAGAGGTTGAGGGAGGCAAGGACAGGCTCACGCAAAGCCACGCAGAGGCTAGGAGGGCTGACGCAGTTGTCTTAGGGAGCTAGTTTGTTGGTGTTGGGACTGTGCAGAGCCTAGGAGCTCTCACCTTCAGGTTGCTGGGGTTTAGGAAGCTGTGGATAAGTTGCAGAGTGGATCTGGTGGGGTATTGTTGTCAGGACAATACCTAACAGGGCAAGGCCAAGGAGGAGGGAGTTGCTACCGAAGGTTTCTAGCCAAGAAATCTGGATCAGTGGTGCGGTTGCACAGACTATCAGAGTAGGGGGCATCTTGACATTGGCAGAAGGGTTTCCAGGAGGGAAATTGAGGCTTAGAGGTAGTCACACCAAGAACTTCCAGGAGGGAAGTAGAGGAGCAACGAGATGGCAGTGAATAGGGTAAGAGACTAGGACAGACTGGACGGAGCCTCAAACTTCGTATTTTGGAAGGCCAGAATCCTATCCATTCTAGACAAGAATCATGTCAAGCACTTCGGCTTGAGGATGATAGCTATCTCAGTTGACTTAGCAGATATCGACAAGTACGAGGAGGTAATGGCAAGGGCCAAGAGCATCATTCTTGACGGGGTCAAGGACCATGTAGTACCACATATTGCCGGAAAGGAAAAGGTAAATGAGATGTGGGAGGCCCTAAAGAAATTGTACCAACATAGTACCACATATTGCCGAAAAGGAAAAGGTAAATGAGATGTGGGAGGACCTAAAGAAATTGTACCAACATACTTTTGTGCAGAGAAGGATGTTACTAGAAAATCAGCTGCGATCATACTAGATGCAGAAGGGAGAACAGATCGATCCCTTCCTCGGTTGATTGAAGGAGATCCAGGATCCATTGACTTCCATAGGGGCCATGCTGGATCAAGAATTGATGGTGTGAACAACCCTGAACGCAGTCTCAGGAGACTGGGAGGTGTTTGTCCAGATCATACTGGGTGGGGCAACCCTTCCAGATTGGGAGGAAGTGTGGGATGCTCTTCGCCAAGAAGAGATCAGAAGGCTGAGCAACGCGGGAAGCAACGACAAGGGGATTAGAATCAAGGAGGAGGAGGTGGATGTTTCTCTAGCATCTAGGGGAAAGCAGGAGAAACAAAAGAAGAAGAAGGACCTCTCCAAGGTCAAATGCTTCCACTGTGGGGAACTGGGTCATTATGCGACGTAGTGTCCAAGGTAGAAGAGCAAGGTAGAGGCCTCTGAGACCAAGGCTGCGCCACCAAGGGAAGAGCAGGAAGTGGAGACAAATGATGACTATGCCATGAATGCGCACACACCACTTGAGCGAAAGTGGGGAGACATCGAGCTGTAGTCAGACAGACTACAAGTGATGAAGGGCAGGATCCTCGAGGTACCTAGCCTCTTGGATTAGATCTTGCTACTGGAGCCCCGAAGAGGAGTAGCAATATTGCCGGATGTCAGTAGAGATGGATGCGGATGGAGCGACAGAGGGAGCATCAACATTAGGAGTGTTTCTAGCTTGACGAAGATGTTAGAGTTGGGAGATTAGTTACTTACTTCTCAGTAACTGAGTTGCAGTGTAGTAGTTAGCAGTGGTGGTGCTATGGGCAGCACGATGCAGCATGATGAGAGGGGTTGCAGTGCAGATGCCGCAGTGGCAATGGCAGGGCCATGGGCAACAACACGAATGCAGAGGGAGTTGCAGTAAGGATGCAACAGTAGCAGTGGTAGGGCCATGGGCAGCGGTACAGGATGCAACAATGCTGAGGATGATGGGCAGCAGGCCTAGCATAAGCACAGGGATCGATGCCGGATGATCAGGGTGATACTTAGTGAGGAGTATTGCTAGAGCACAATCCTCGCTAAGAGGGAGTGTTGATTTGGGGTAGCATCAGATGTGCTCTAGTCACGAAAATCGGTGGAGAGGCTGACGCACATGAGATCTCCAATATCCAGAAAGGGTTTGGGCAGATTCTAAACAGTTTGGGAGATATTAAAATAATTAATATTTTTAATGGAGTCCCTAAGTCTAAACTTAGGGAAAATAAAATATTAATGTCAATTAATATAAAATTGTGTTAGAATGGTCCAAAAGTCATGGATCAAGCTAGATCTAATCTTAGCTGTTGATTAGGGACTTAATCTCGGCCTTAGATTTGTCAACAAGAAAAGTATAAGAGGAGGCTTGAGGGTCACTTGGAGAACACACCAAGAGATCAAGATTTCGACTTTCTGGGGTTGGGTTTGCTTAGAAAGTTGAGAGAGTGATCTAGATTTGCAGCTGAGGGGTAGTGTATAGAGAAACAGAGAGGCAGAGATAGTGCCGGGAGGATCAGGGCAGCTGCCGGGAAATCTGACGCAGAGGGCAGAAGCCGGAACTTCTGGGAATAGCCGGAACTATCGGGAACTGCTGGAACTGCCAGGAATAACCGGAACTACCGGGAACTGCGGGAACTGTCAGGAAAGCTAATGCAAAGGGCAGGAGCTGGAACTGTCGGGAAAGCTGATGCAGAGGGCAGAAGACGGAACTGTCGGGAACTATCGAGAAAGCTGACGCAGAGGGTAGAAGACGCTGACGCTGGGGTTTTTTGTGGGGCAATTGGAGGTGAGGAGCTGCCAGAGTGTTTATCCGGGGTTTTAGTCGGAGCATTTGTTTCCGAAGGAGAGGTACTACTGCCGAGATTTTTCTTTGTTGGGTGAGCTGGATTTGGTACCCAGATTGTATTCTGAAACTGCTTAATAAATCAAACCCTCAAATAGCTGCACCAGTTTCCCACATTGGGTTTTTCCGGGGACATTAGTCCAAAAATAACAGTGTCATTTGTGTGCTTGTTTCTGTTTCCTTTAGTTGATGATCTGTAATGCGTTGAGCATGTACTTGTGTTTATTTTCAGTATTTACATGGTAAATAACTTGTTAATTAATCAGAACAAGTAAGAAGGAATAAATCAGAAAGTACATGTAGGGTTTCTAACTGTTAGACTTAGAAACTTCAACACACTGTGACTTTCTGAAGCCTACTCCCTCCAATTTGCTTGACGACTCCCCTGCAACAAAAAAAAATTGCCTTGAATGCCATGCATCTCACAGGCTTCCCATCAATGCATTCAGCGTCACCAAATGTAACGTCTGGTCCACTTTGAGATAATAATGTCCCACGTTTTATAAAAAATCATATTCGGCCACTTTGAATAAGATTTTTACAGACTTTATAATATTTAGGCTCTTAGTAGACTGCAGTCACCAAATTCGACTTGAAGCATTAAATGTTGGGCCCTTTCAAGAAAATAAAATTAATTTTTCTCTTTGCCTTTTGACTTATCAAATTTGTCGAATAATCAATAATTATCATACAATTTGTTCATGGAACAACAATTTGTCGAGCATTTTGTCTAACATGCAGTCATTTGTTGATTCAATAACACGCAAAAATAATAAACCCTCAAACTTGGCCTTCCAAGATAACCCACGACCGAGCCAAAATCAAATCTCTGATACCACTGTAATGTCCCAAATGAAGAAAATTTGGAACAGGCAGTTAACATAAAACTATCATGCATTTAACAGAAGATTCCCATGTAAAAATTAAACAAATAGAGCACTGCAATCCATAACGCAATGAACAAGAAGATTCTCAGTTTTATTATATGAGATAAGTTGGCGTTTTACATGCTGATACAACCCATATAACTAAGATAGTTGAGATAGAGCTAGCCTCAAAAGATTTACAATATTGCAGCAATCGGCCTCCAAAACAAACTGAAAGACAATAAACTGCAACTTGTGAACCCTGAATGTATCCACCAAGGGAAGAGACGGGTGCTCGCCCACTCTCACTAAATCACTCGAGGGTTTTCGTCTTGGGGCTATTGCTGAATTAGAGAACCACATTCTCAAACCTCTCCACAAGAAAGAAAACTCAACTCCAAGATGTCTCCAAATGACCTTCTCCTCCTCTTTTATAGATGTCATGGATAGATCTCCAAGCCTCTAGAAACATCTTATTTTATTATTATTCTAGAAGCTCCTCCATTGACTTTATCAAGTGACCTTTTAATTTTATTTTATTTCACTTAAGTCACTTTTGGCCCTTTTTCTCCAATTGATTATTTTTCCTTAATTAAATGACTAATTAAAGTCATTTTTAACTAAGGAACATGGAAAATTGCCCACCATACTCTCTTCGGCCACTGGAAGTCTCTTCTTAGCATCCCATCCTGTAAATCTTCTTGTTCTGGTTCCAACGAGCTATTACACTGAGGTGTTCCATCAATTAATCTCCCCGGAATGCCACATCGAGCATAATTAATTAAGCTATGCCCAATAATAATGCTGTTTTTTGAAAGTTGTTGGAATGAAACGGAACAAAAGGCAAACTGCGTTGATGATGGAATATGCCAAGCAAATGTCATGAAACCCCATAAAAACTCAAAACTCCATCGGGACCCTTGATGACATAAACTTGCTCCATTGAGCTGACCATCCCCTGCCCTGGAAATCCTCCTTGGCTGTACTATGAAGAAGAACAAAAATGGGGACATGACATAAGTCTTCATTTGTTGCCCTTGGCCGAGCATTTGCCCTTCAGGGATCCCCTGCTAGTTTGAGGGCTAACAGGACTTAGCTGAGATGTATGTTCAAATCTCCCAAAGGGATGATTCTGCATCAATGTGGCCAACATGAGTCATGGATTCATACCACATCTGAGACTAGGTGGAAATGCTGATGGCCTTGGTGGTCCATGGGTGAGATGTATCCTGTGAATGAGATTAGGTGCAAGTCTTTGAACGTCACATCTAGGGTGAAAGTGGAGCCCACTCTTTTAACGAAGGGCCATTTACTGAAAAAACTATATTCTGGTGGGTTTGTCATGCTTTTAATTTAGTCACCTGCCTTGTTTTTAATTCTATTTTAGTCGAATTAGGGAATTCAAAAAATATTGAAGCACACAGACCATATAGGTTAATTAGTATTGTAATAATTCCCAATCGTCTAAAGGAGTCCTACACATCACATGCCATTAGTCAACAGCACCTTGGATACAAAACATTATTAACTCGTTTGAAAATTATGACAATTTGCAGGTCACATAATTTTGTTGTTTTGCTTCATTATTATAAGTTCCTAATAGCTGAAATAGAACCAATATTCAGGTGAACAAATCATCATTCATGCCATTTTGAATTTTGTTTTAACTTTGATACTTTGACAGAATGAGATTTTGAGGAAAAAAATATCTTTTGTCTTTTATCGTTTATTTTGATTTTAATACTTGTAACTTGATCTAAAGTCAGTGATCATCTGATTCATCATTCAGGTTTTACGCATTGAATACTAATCTTTATTATCCAAATTATTGTGCAGGTGGGGAAGATTAGAGACAGTTCGTGAACAGTTAAATGTGTTACTGAACGATTTGAAGACACTGTTGCTTGATAAAGTCTATTTGACCAATGTTCTAGGTAATTTCATATTAATACTTTGATCTTTACTATAAGATCCATGAAATTGCAGTCACTGCATGGAACACATTTTCCTTGTGTTGCTTCCAGTCTTCTTGGTTTGGTACATGTCAAAGTCATGCTGGGGGAATAGTGGGAGTGATACATTTTAAATTCATGCTGGGAGAATAATGACAGCATGAAACTAATGAAATAGCTTTTGGAAACTAAAATAGTCTTCAATTTCAACATCCAAAAGGAGCTGTGAACACTGAGCACTAATTACTATTCTCCTATGGCAGTTTCAATGAAGCTTAAAATTGATATGTAAAGTATGTCAATGAGGTGGGGGACAACTGTGCATATTGCTTCTAATTATATTATAAACATAGTAATAATAAAAATACAATTAATAATAATATAATTAATTTTACTGAAAGGTCAAAGGGCATCTACCTCTTCATCTCATGACCAGAGCGTAGTGAACAGTTCCTGTTTATTACTAGATTACAGGATATCTCTGGAAATAAAATATATTGATTGATAGAATGAATAAGAATGATGATGTTACAATAAGCCTTATGATGGTCTACTTATAAGCATTGAATGGTCACTGGGTGAAAAGGTACTTTGATCTTTGTTTAAAATTAATTATGTTGTTATTATGTTTATAACATTGCCACCCTCTTTAATGATAATGCTATCCTCAAAGCATAGTAAATAGGAATCTCTCTAGTTGAGTACATTTTTGTGGTGGAATAAAGCTTATTTGTTTTTAGGGGTTTGACTTTGTCCTTGCTTTGAGTGTGGTTCCTCTGTATTGTTTGCGTCATAGCCCAAAGTCTTTTGACTTGATTGTTTAATATAAAAGATTTATCGTTCCTGGGGATATATTTTCCTTGATTTTGTTGTTGTATGTTTGATTGTGTTTCTTGCCCCTTTATCATTAATTGTAATTGATTCTTTTTGAGAGTGGAATTTTCAACACCATATAAGTTGTGTCAACCTTCTCAATTAAATTAGAATAGGTTGTTCTTCAAAGTTGGTGGTATAATTTCCTAACTGCATCAAAAGTTTTGTACCTAGCACCATGTCCATCTCCTCGAGTGGTAGAGTGTACAATCTTGTTTGCAATTCCAGTTCTTATATTTGAATGGAGACTTTATGACATCTTCCTACTTTGACCTTTTGTCCATTAGTAACCATAATGGTGAGGTCCTCAGTGGGGTATACGAACACGTTAAATTGTTTAGCAACAACATTGTCTATACAATTATGAGTACTTCTAGGATCTAAGAATATTGTTACATTCCTATCTTTTATGACTCCCTTAAGCTTTAGGGTCTTAGCTTGCGGTTTCCCTATTATGGTTGCCAATGGAACTGTAGGTTTGCTTTCTTCTTTTCTTGGACATTGGATTTTATCCTTTCTCAGATGCAGTGGAATGTATTTTGCAGTTGGTTGTTGTATTTGGTCTTTTGGAGTAATATTTTCTCTTTGAAGTTCATTTTCTTAATTTCTTTTTTGTTGGGCACGTGATATTGAAGCTAGTGACACATTTTGTGATGTTTCATTATAGTCAGATTTTGATTTGTATTCTATGGTGATTTCATTATCTTAGTTTTTTGGACTTCTATTTGCTTCATATCTGCTATTCTATAGCAACATAATGACATCTCTTCAGATCCATGCATTGGGGTCCAATTTTTTCCACACTTGGCAATTGTTTTCCTTCCATTTTGCTTTCTCTGAGTGGTGATTTTTAGTAGTGTTGTAATCACTTTTGCACTGTAATTGGTTGTCTTCTTTGAAAATCCCAAAGCTACCCGACGTTGAGTATTGAATTTCCTTTCAATTATCTTTTCCATACTTCTCGCTTTAGCCATGTTGACCGCTGCGTGTCAACTACCCATAAGCAGTACACCCCCTTTTTCGCAAAAAGGGATAGCGCTTGATCGATATGTCCGTGCCATTCGACAGTCATCATCAACCTTGATCATATTAAGTTGTAAATCCAATCTGCATTTTGAATTGTAAATAATCTTAGCAGAGCTGAATCATGTATGTAATTTGCCTAGGTGGACCTAATTTTCTAGTGATAATCTGCATTCTGGAAGGTTTTTCGTCTCACCGATCCATGATCGGCAGAGTTTTCCTTCAACCTGACCCTAAAGCTGGAATGAATTTTGTCATTAGAGTCTTAGGAGAATCCTAGTGTGTTAATCTGCTAGATTATGTTGGATCGCAGAACTGGGTGGTCTATGAGGGTCTATGTCAAAGGGCTTTCCCCCCTTAAAGATGTAAAAATTGTAAAAGTCATGATGTAAAGTGTCTTGAGGGTTAGGAAATGTCTTAATCCCCTCATGGGTTTTAAGTCCTAGGTCCTAGGGAAATTTTTCCAAAGGCTATGTTTGATGATCCATAATAAAAAATAATAAAATAAAAGATAAAAAATAAAAATAATAAAAAAATTAAAAAAAAAATAAAAAAATTAAAAAAATAATAAAATAATAATATTTTGAGAATTTCAAATTTTTAACACATTAAAAATTCGACGGATGAGATTAAGAGATGTCTTGATCCTCATCGACGGTCGAGATCGTTTTGACATGGATCACTCAAACTAGCCGTTGGAATTTTTCCTCTAAATAGGGTGCTAGGGGTCATTTGTGATCATTAGATATTGGATCTGAGTCTTGTGCTGAAGAAGCTCTCTTGTAAACTTTTCTGGTGCTAATAAAGAAAGACTTTGGGGTCAAATGCTTGCTGGTGTTACTCTCTTGATGTGCTGTGAGCTATTTTGTTTTCTGCATATTTTAATTTTCAGCCATTAATAACAGCTTAATGAAGAGTATTGTTGAGCATAGGTATCTTGTTCACATGCTAGGGTTTGAATGGTATTAGGGTTTCTGAAAGTAATGGCAGGTATCTCTATTGCATTGGAGATCTAGTACTATTTGTTCTCTCTTTATTGATGGTTAAAGTGAGCTATGCAGGAATATCTTGTTGAAGAAGATCAGTGGGCATTAGGGGAAGTTCTCGGCTGAACCAGCTAACTCCCGCAAGCACTTTTTGCAGAGCTTAGCTAGTTTTGATCCTGGGTTAATCATTCAGTTTGTTTTATGATTTACATGAGAGACTTTCTGAGGCATTTTATTAGCAATTTGAAGTTCTCAAAAATATTTTGATATCACTGACAAGTTTCGCTGTTGCAGAGTCACAAAACTGTAAATTATTTAGATAGTTTAGGGTTTCAGTCTTGTTTTCTGCACATATTATTTCCGGGTCCTCTGTTTGTGCGATTTGCAGGCTGCAGGGATAGTCTTCGACGGATTCTCAAATCTTTTGAGGAAATTTCAAGGTTTATCAGAGCTGTCTGCTGCTCAGGGTTTCACTTACTGAAATTTATGCTGTGTAAAATCACACAGCCCCACAAAACGCAAGTGAAACAGCCAATCCACCTGCGTTTTTGCTCCACGCTTCCGCTCGTTCCGCCGTCCTGCATACAAAAACTCAGCTAAATTCTAAATCTGGTTTAAGGTTAACGCTGTTTTGGCCATTCCAACAAAACCCCCATCTGGAATGGGTTGAAGCAGAGGTAGTGGCGGTGTTTGCAACGACATCATCACCCGCCGAGAATTCTCAGCTATTGCTAAGTCACTCGAAAAATCATTTAAGAGCTTCTCTATTTCTGTGGCCAATTCTGGAATTTGGCAGGGAATTCCGATGTTGGAGATGCCAAATTGGGACTGAGCGAGAATGAGGCTATCCGCCCTTTTTATGAGACTAATAATCCTCCCAAAATAATATTCGAGGATTCCAGAGTGCGCTGTGTTCTCACTATTTCGAAAGGCAGCAGATATATCTTGTGCAAGGTTCTTCAAACGCTCTCTGTTATGTAGCATTGACTGATTGTTTGGCTCCACGTGAATAATAGCGTCCAAACGCTTCAAGATTGCAGTAAAAAGCTCTTTGGCCATGTCTGCTATAAGATGACCAGCAGCTCCGGTTATTATATCCATGGCGTTACTGGAAGAACGCACGGGCCAGGTATCTCATGAGGCGGCATCAGGTAAATCTCTCATCTCCGTTTCAAACCCTCTCCGCCTGCTAGCTACGTCCTTCCATATCCACGCGGGCCTGCAAAGCACAATCGATTCTGTTTATATCGTGGGTTTCAGGTTTGGATTTTAATATATGTTGCGGAGTTCGGCGTAGGTTGATCGTAGGGTTAGTTGAATCGATTTTGTTTTTGTTTAATATACATGCGTTGGTTTAGCGTAGGCGTAGGTTTAATAAAATTTAAAAAATCGATTTTTCATTTTTGTTTAGTTATGTTTCGATTCATTCTTAGTTTTATTTTTTTTAAATAGGTATATATGCGTTAGAACGTTTAGGGTTTAATTTTATTTTAAATAAAATAAAAAAAAAATTCATAGAATATCTTTTAGGGTTTAGATTTTAGATTTTTTTTTTTTTTTTTTTAAATTTAATTTAGTTTTAGAATAGATTTAAATTATATTTTTATTTTTTAGGCTTTGTCTTTTTTTTAAAAAAATTCATAAAAATACCATAAAAAATTTTTAAAAATTAAAAAAATCATAAAAAAATTTTAAAATATAAAAAGAAATTTCTTTAAAGAGTAGAATTTTCATTTAGTTTTAAATTTTTGGTCTTAAATTTTTGTCTGAAAAGCATAAAAAAAATATATTGTGGAAATTTTTGGCAGATTAGCTCAGGGGTTTATCATGCTTTATTATCTTTGCTGAGGCTAGAAATTTTGATGTGGGATTAATGTTTATCTGTTATGTGATTTCACATGTTTGAATATAATATCTGGTTAATGTGCAAGTTTACATGGTTGGATCTTTCAAAGTTTATTTCTTTTTAAATTGCTAGATCATCGTTAAGAAACATTGTGAATTTATTGGATATCTTGCATTGTTCGAAGTCATTTGATGATAAATGATTGCTGTGCACAGTTTACATTTCTGCAACATCTTTTAAGTGATCGTTTTAGCATCAAACCCATAAGGCACTGGTCCATCAAATTGAACAAATCCATTTAGTGCTTTTCTCTTTCGTGTCTCCCAAACCAACTGGTTCGCAGTTGGTCGTTCATCTCCTTACAGGGTCTACCCCCCTTAGCCGCGGGAGACAGGCTTAAACGGAGAGACCGGGGATCAGAGTGATAGCCCCCGCTCTGAGTGTTGTCGTGACAATCTGTGCGACAACATTTTTTGGCGCCGTTGCCGGGGACAGAGTTTTTCTGTTCCTGGCGTTTCATCGACATTCATCTTCTCATCTCTCATCATTCTTTCATCTTTCTCATCTCTCATTTGAGCTGGCAGATTCAACATTTTTGGCGTCTTTTGATCACCTTACCTTTCGTCATATCAACAGCTTCTTTTTCAGTTTGTTTCTTGTTTGGGTGGCGACTCCATTTTCTTATTTTTCCCAGACAAGAAGCCTCCCTCATATCTGCTTGTTGGTTGCTTTTTGGATCCTAGAATTAGATTCATTGTTCAAGTGGCGACTCCACTTCCTTCATCGATTGATTTTCTTGAGCAGAGATCTTGTTCTATCATTCATTTGGTCCCTTGTTATTCATCATGGATTATTCGTTTAAACCATGTCATTTTGATGACCTCCATGATATTCCGGAAGTGGCCATCTCTAAATTACCTTTGTTCTGAAGTGGTGATTCAGTCACTGTAAAAAGGCATCTAGGCTTGTTTACTCGTATAATGATCATATATTGTAGACCCCCTCAGTATAAATCATGAAGATGTCAAAATGCGTCTTTTTGTCTTTTCTTTAGAGGGTGATGCTTTGAATTGGTTTAATAATTGTCCTGAAAATTCTTTCACTTCTTTACAAGACATTGTGAATGCTTTTAAAGATAGATATGGTTATCCAGATAGCTTGCCTTGTGCCCCTAAAGTTGTGCAACAGAATGAAAGTAATCTTATAAAAGGTCCAGCTGTCGGTGAAAGATTCCAAGAAAATTCTTCATATCAGAATGTGCCATCCACTTGTGCCATTACAGATCAAGTTCATGATAATGGAAAAGCAGGGACAAATGATAATGAAAAGGAAGATCAAGCAAATTATACTAGAACTAATGCTGCTGGTAAAAAATATGGAGATCAATCAAACTAATTACGCCAATGATGTGAGAACTTTATATGCCCACCTCGAAAAACGTAATAGGGAGATGGAAATCATGCAAAATCAACATGCTAAGGAAATTGAGGCCATAAAGATTAATCACAACACAGAAATTAGTTTTATGCGAAGCAAGTTGTCAGGCTTAGAGGAAAATATGACGACCATGAAAGCTAATCATGATAGGGAAATTAATTCTATGCAAAACAAGTTATTAACTATGGATGAAGAAATGACTATCATGACATTCGATCATAATAATTAGTTGGCTACCATGCAAGCAAATCATAAGAAAGAGATAAACTCTATGCAGCATTGCTTGATGATCATAAAGGAAAAAATGATAAAGTAATAAAAGACATGGAAGCTAATTAGATATGTCTTCAGAAAAAGTTATTGACCATGGAAGAAGATCATACCAGGGAAATCAGTGCTATAAAGGTTGGACTCTAGCCAGATAAATGCCATTACAATACAGGAGACATCAATAGATCAGGAGCCTGCTCATTTGCTGCAACAAGCTCCATCTTATTATGAGGAGGTCATTGGTTCAATTGAAAGGTGGTTAATTGAAGGTGATCCAGATAAACTTAAAAACGATAAAGATCAGATGCAAGATAAAGAAAGACATGTCACGCATATCTTACATACTTCATCTAAGAGCTTTGAAACAGAAAGTTCTGTATCATTAGTAATCCAGCTTGCCACAAAGAAAAAACGCAAGAGAAAGAAAATGAGAAGAAGATTTGATGCATCAGACGACCGCGAGCAGCTTGATTTTCGGATAGGGAAAAGTCCTACCATATGCAGAATTGGACATGGTACATCCGACAAGTAGCCGACAGATTTGCCTGAAAGTAGGCAAATGCTCAGTATACACTATATTGAACACATCTGATGCCATGGGGCATCCCCTGTATTTCTAACCTTACTCCTTGTCATTTCAGAATTTTGTTTCTGTTTTAGGATTAGATTTACTTTTCATGTTACTAAATAGTTAATAAATGAAGAGCTTTTATCTTTTCATTGTGCTTAATTGTTATATGATGATTTTTGAATGGACGCTACTTATTTCTGCTGTGTGTTGCTTGGGTGCAGATTCTGGATTCTCACATTCCTACAGTGCAGCAACGTGTCCCCAAGTAGAGCCAGATGTTGACCGCTGCGTGTCAACTACCCATAAGCAGTACACCCCCTTTTTCGCAAAAAGGGATAGTGCTTGATCGATATGTCCGTGCCATTCGACAATCATCATCAACCTTGATCATATTAAGTTGTAAACCTAGTCTGCATTTTGAATTGTAAATAATCTTAGCAGAGCTGAGTCATGTATGTAATTTGCCTAGGTGGACCTAATTTTCTAGTGATAATCTGCATTCTGGAAGGTTTTTCGTCTCACCGATCCATGATCGGCAGAGTTTTCCTTCAACCTGACCCCAAAGCCAGAATGAATTTTGTCATTAGAGTCTTAGGAGAATCCTAGTGTGTTAATCTGCTAGATTATGTTTGGTCGCAGAACTGGGTGGTCTATGAGGGTCTATGTCAGGGCTTTTCCCCGTTAAAGATGTAAAAATTGTAAAAGTCATGATGTAAAGTGTCTTGAGGGTTAGGAAATGTCTTAATCCCCTCATGGGTCTTAAGTCCTAGGTCCTAGAGAAATTTTTCCAAAGGCTATGTATGATGATCCATAATAAAATTAAATAAAAAATAAAAGATAAAAAAAAATAATAAAAAAATTAAAAAATAATTAAAAAAATAAAAAAAATAAAAAATAATAATATTTTGAGAATTTCAATTTTTTAATACATTAAAAATTCGACGGATGAGATTAAGAGATGTCTTGATCCTCATCGACGGTCAAGAAGTTTTGACATGGATCACTCAAACTAGCTGTTGGAATTTTTCCTTTAAATAGGGTGCTAGGGGTCATTTGAGATCATTAGATATTGGATCCGAGTTTTGTGCTGAAGAAGCTCTCTTGTAAACTTTTCTGGTGCTAATAAAGAAAGACTTTGGGGTCAAAATGCTTGCTGGTGTTACTCTCTTGAAGTGCTGTGAGCTATTTTTATTTTCTGCATATTTTAATTTTCAGCCATTAATAACAGCTTAATGAAGAGTATTGTTGAGCATAGGTATCTTGTTCACATGCTAGGGTTTGAATGGTATTAGGGTTTCTGAAGTAATGGCAGGTATCTCTATTGCATTGGAGATCTAGTACTATTTGTTCTCTCTTTATTGATGGTTAAAGTGAGCTGTGCAGGAATATCTTGTTGAAGAAGATCAGTGGGCGTTAGGGGAAGTTCTCGGCTAAACCAGCCAACTCCCGCAAGCACTTTTTGCAGAGCCTAGCTAGTTTTGATCCTGGGTTAGTCATTCAGTTTGTTTTATGATTTACATGAGAGACTTTCTGAGGCATTTTATTAGCAATTTGAAGTTCTCAAAAATATTTTGATATCACTGACAAATCTCGCTGTTGCAGAGTCACAAAACTGTAAATTATTTAGATAGTTTAGGGTTTCAGTCTTGTTTTCTGCACATATTATTTCCGGGTCTTCTGTTTGTGCGATTTGCAGGCTGCAGGGATAGTCTTCGACGGATTCTCAAATCTTTTGAGGAAATTTCAAGGTTTATCAGAGCTGTCTGCTGCTCAGGGTTTCACTTATTGAAATTTATGCTGTGTAAAATCACACAGCCCCACAAAATGTAAGCAAAACAGCCAATCCACCTGCGTTTTTGCTCCACAATTCTGCCCGTTCCGCCGTCTTGCATACAAAAACTCAGCTAAATTCTAAATCCGGTTTAAGGTTAACGCTGTTTTGGCCATTCCAACAAAACCCCCATCTGGAATGGGTTGAAGCAGAGGCAGTGGCGGTGTTTGCAACGACATCATCACCTGCTGAGAATTCTCAGCTATTGCTAAGTCACTCGAAAAATCATTTAAGAGCTTCTCTATTTCTGTGGCCAATTCTGGAATTTGGTGGGGAATTCCAATGTTGGAGATGCCAAATTGGGACTGAGCGAGAATGAGGCTATCCGCCCTTTTTATGAGACTAATAATCCTCCCAAAATAATATTCGAGGATTCCAGAGTGCGCTGTGTTCTCACTATTTCGAAAGGCAGCAGATATATCTTGTGCAAGGTTCTTCAAACGCTCTCTGTTATGTAGCATTGATTGATTGTTTGGCTCCACGTGAATAATAGCATCCAAACGCTTCAAGATTGCAGTAAAAAGCTCTTTGGCCATGTCTGCTGTAAGATGACCAGCAGCTCCGGTTACTATATCCATGTCGTTACTGGAAGAACGCACGGGCCAGGTATCTCATGAGGTGGCATCAAGTAAATCTCTCAGCTCCGTTTCAAACCCTCTCCGCCTGCTAGCTGCGTCCTTCCATATCCATGCGGGCCTGCAAAGCACAATCGATTTTGTTTATATCGTGGGTTTCAGGTTTGGATTTTAATATATGTTGCGGAGTTTGGCGTAGGTTGATTGTAGGGTTAGTTGAATCGATTTTGTTTCTGTTTAATATACATGTGTTGGTTTAGCGTAGGCGTAGGTTTAATAAAATTTAAAAAATCGATTTTTCATTTTTGTTTAGTTATGTTTCGATTCATGCTTAGTTTTATTTTTTTTTAAATAGGTATATATGCGTTAGAACGTTTAGGGTTTAATTTAATTTTAAATAAAATAAAAAAAAAATCATAGAAATCTTTAGGGTTTTAGATTTTAGATTTTTTTTGTTTTTTTTTTTTTTTTTTGTTTTTTTTTTTTCTTTAATTTAATTTAGTTTTAGAATAGATTTAAATTATATTTTTATTTTTTAGGCTTTGTCTTTTTTTTTAAAAATTCATAAAAAAATCATAAAAAATTTTAAAAATTAAAAAAATCATAAAATTTTTTTAAAATATAAAAAGGAAATTTCTTTAAAGAGTAGATTTTTTATTTAGTTTTAAATTTTTGGTTTTAAATTTTTGTCTGAAAAGCATAAAAAAAAATATATTGTGGAAATTTTTGGCAGATTAGCTCAGGGGTTTACAATGCTTTATTATCTTTGCTGAGGCTAGAAATTTTGATGTGGGATTAATGTTTATCTGTTATGTGATTTCGCATGCTTGAATATAATATCTGGTTAATGTGCAAGTTTACATGGTTGGATCTTTCGAAGTTTATTTATTTTTAAATTGCCAGATCATCGTTAAGAAACATTGTGAATTTACTGGATATCTTGCATTGTTCGAAGTCATTTGATGATAAATGATTGCTGTGCACAGTTTACATTTCTGCAACATCTTTTAAGTGATCGTTTTAGCATCAAACCCATAAGGCACTGGTCCATCAAATTGAACAAATCCATTTAGTGCTTTTCTCTTTCGTGTCTCCCAAACCAACTAGTTCACAGTTGGTCGTCCATCTCCTTACAGGGTCTACCCCCTTAGCCGCGGGAGACAGGCTTAAACGGAGAGATCGGGGATCAGAGTGACAGCCCCCGGTCTGAGCGTTGTCGTGACAATCTATGCGACAACAAGCCAATTTCTAGGTCTTGATAGTCTTAGCTTGTTGCGAATAATGGGTTTTAATCCTGAAATATACAATTTTAGAATTCGATCTTTTGTAAGGTTTGGGAATTTTGTAACTAGGACTTTCCATTCATGGGTATATTCTTTAACTATTCCTGTTTGCTGTAAATGAGTGAACCTAGTAAAGGTGTCAAATTTTTATTGTGATGCAATATTTTTAGAAGATCTTCTGTGAACATTTGCCAAGTAATAGATAAACCACTTGTTTTCTTTGACCACCAGCTGAATCAATCATAAGCGTCACCCTCTGATTATAGGGAAGCTATTGATATTTTTTGTTGTTTGTTAGTAAGTGGGTTCATAGCGAAAATCCCTTCCATTTTATTAACACAAATGATCGCTGTTTATTTGTCTAGTCCATTGTAGTTAGGTATATCAATTTTGATTTTATTCTACAAATCCATGTTATCTTGATATCTCTGGTAACTAGAGCTAAACAAATTTGGACTTGGTGGTGGTCTTTGATGGGCTAAAAGTTGTGCAAGTAACGAATCTACACTTTTGATTTGTTGGTCAATTCTTTTGTCATGATCATTAAGTATCCTTGATGTTTCATCTTTGTCATTATTTCTCATTTGTAATAGGGTTTGCTATCTTTTTGAAGACCTTCTGTGAACATTTGCCAAGTAATAGATAAACCACTTGTTTTCTTTGACCACCAATTGAATCAATCATAAGCATCACCCTCTGATTATAGCGAAGCTATTGATATTTTTTATTGTCTTTTAGCAAGTGGGTTCATAGCGAAAATCCCTTCCATTTTATTAACACACATGATTGCTGTTTATTCGTCTAGTCCGTTGTATTTAGATATATCAATTTTGAATTTATTTCTACAAATCCACGTTATCTTGATATCTCTGGTAACTAGAGCTAAACAAATTTGGACTTGGTGGTGGTCTTTGGTGGGTTAAAAGTTGTGCAAGTAATGAATCTACCCTTTTGTTTAGTTGGTCAATTTTGTTGTCATGATCATTAAGTATCCTTGATGTTTCATCTTTGTCATTATTTCTCATTTGTAATAGGGTTTGCCATCGTTTCGAGGACTCCTATATTAACCTGCCAATTTTTTTGTCATTTTTTATTAATTTACTGATTTTATCCTTTAATTCTTGTTGTTCTTTTCATAGCTCTTTTTGCTGTTAGATTTTGTAGCATTGGACAGGTGTTCTAGTCTCGACTTTGGTGAAAGAGGCTAAGAAACACAAGATCTCTGGAACCCAGAAAAAGTTTCGAGAGAAAACACCTAGAGACAACTCAATAAATTAATTGATCAATAATTAAAAAAGTGCTTAAGTCTAACATAAGGAAATCAATTAATTAAAGGGAATTAATTGAATAAAGTGACAATTCTCTAGAAACTCACATAGATTGAGTTTGAGATGATCTTAGCCATTCATGGGGATTTAATCATGGTCGTTGGTTCACCAATGAGAGACTATAAGAGCAGGACGATGGGTTGGAGATACACACACTAGTAGAGCGAATTCCTTGGTAGATCAAGCTACCTACTTGTAGAGATCGAGCAATATTGATTTGGGGTAGCATCAGATGTGCTCTAACCACAAAATTTGGTGAAGAGGTTGGGGCACTTGAGATCTCCAATACCCAGAAAGGGTTTGGGCAGATTCTAAACAGATCAGGAGATATTAAAATAATTAATATTTTTAATGGTTTCCCTAAGTCTAAACTTAGGGAAAATAAAATATTAATGTGTATTAATATGAATTTGTGTTAGCATGGTCCAAAAAACATGGATCAAGCTAGATCTAATCTAGCCATTGATTACGGACTTAATCTCGACCGTTGAGATGTCAACAGAAAAAGTATAAGAGGAGGCTTGAGGGGCACTTGGAGAATACACTGAGGGAGACCAATCAGTTCAATTTCTGGAGCGGGGTTTGCTGAGAAATTGAACAAGTGGTCTGGAGAGCAGTTAGGAGGCAGCAACTACGGAACAGAGAGACAAGATATCAGCGCAGAAGAGGCAGACGCAGAGCCAAAGGAAGCCACGTAGAGGTAGCAGAGATTGCGCAGAGTCAAAAGGGCCTGTGTCATCCACGCAGAGGTTGCAGGAGTGACGCAGAAGCCCAGAGAGGTTGCGTAGAGCCTCATTAGGCTGACACAGAGGGTTTCAGGTTGACGCAGAGGGTTTCAGGCTGTAGCAGAGGTCAGTAGGGCCTACGCTGGGTTTAGGAAAGTGCTAGAAGTTTGTCTATCTGTGGGTAAACCAATTTGGCACCCTGTTGTTCAAGAAAATTGTTGAATAATAAAATCCTCCCTTGCTACACCGGTTTTCCCACATTGGGTTTTTCCGGGGACATTAATCCAAAATATCTATGTTAATGTGTGCATATTTTTGTTTTTGTATTACGATGTGATATCTAGAGCAGTATTTATTTTAATGTTTGTTGAAGTCATTTCATGAATAACTTATGATGAAATAAGTAGGAAAAGTAAATCAGTTGCTACAGTGATAGAATTTTCACATGGTATCATAGCGAGTAATGAAAGACAAAAAGGGAAAATTAGTTATGGGTCAAGACCACGATGCAGAGGCATCCACCTCAGGGGACTCACACAGATTTTCAAAAGATTGCACAAGAGAGAGATTTTGATTTCTCTATGTTGGCTTCTAGGTTGGAAGAAGAAGTGGCGTGCATGACTAGTGCTGCATCATTAGAAGTATGGTATATAGACAGTGGAGCCTCGTGACATATGATGGGAATCATGGAGTGTTTCTCAGAATATCGAGAAGAGAAGATGAACTTTCAGATCACCATGGGGAACAAGGCAAAGTGTACTCCAGTAGGAAAGGGTACCATAGTTTTTTAGAAAGAATCGGGAGAGCGATTCCGTGCCACAAATGTGTTGCATGTGCCAGGATTGGGAATGAACTTACTTTCCGTGTCATAACTACAAGGCAAGGGCTATGACGTTTGCTTCATCAAGGAAAAGGTATACGTCAAACACCCGAGTTGGAAAAAGAAAGTGCAGATCAAGATCAAAAGTAATCGGTTGTACAGATTACAACTAGAATCTCCAATGGCACTAATAGGCAGTCATGGGGACAAAGACTTGAACGAACTATGGCACAAAAGGATGGGTCGCTTGCACCATGGAGCTCTGAGAATTCTCAGGAGCACTGTAACGGGAGTTATGGATCTGAGTACGGAATGAGATGATGTATGCAGGGGATGCGCTGTAGGAAAGTATGCCAAGGCAGCATTTCCTAGGAGCAACCACAGGGCCAAGTGTGTACTAGGATTTATACACTCAGATATCTCCGGACCTATGTCCGTTAAAGCTCTCAGCGGTGCCGAGTATTTCCTTACTTTCATTGATGACCACTCGAGGAAAACTTGGATCTATTTTTTGAAAACCAAGGATGAGGTTTTCTATTGATTCAAGGAGTTCAAGGCTCTAGTGGAGAATCTGACAGGTAAGAAAATAAAAGTCATGCGCTCAGATGATGGTGGAGAATATGTCGATAAGGACTTCGCTAATTTTTGCGCTAAGGAGGGCATCAAAAGAGAGTGGACAACTCCCTACAATCCGGAGCAGAATGAGGTGGTAGAAAGGAAAAACAGGACCATTGTAGAAGCAGCAAGGGCCATGTTGTATGATCAGGATATGCCAAAATTCCCGTGGGCAGAAGCATGCAACATAGTTGTCTACGTTCAGAACAAGACTCCTCATCGAGCATTGGGCAAGACTACTCCAAAGAAAGTCTTTACTGGGAAGACACCTGAAGTTAGTCATTTCAGGATATTTGGGAGTTTGGCATATTGTCGCATACCCGAAGAAAAGAGGAAGAAGCTAGATTAGACTATAGAAAAGGGGTATTTGGTAGGATATAGCTAGAACACTAAGGCATACAGGATCTATCTTCCTGGGAGAACGAAGGTAGTAGTACGATGAGATGTAAAGTTTGTGGAGGACAGAGCTTTCAGAAGATCTCGCAAAATGCCTTCCAAGGAGCAGTGGAAAGAGGATCCATTGGTCATGCCTCTTCAACCAATGGAAGTGAAGAATCCTTCCTCAGATCAGGAAGATTCTCAGGATGAGGAAGAGGAGCAAACAAAAGCACCTGTTGGCAGGGGAAGAACTAGTGGGGAACTTCGTCAGATTTTGCGTGATGTAGAGAACTTCATCGGAGAGCCAAGGAACAGTAAAAGGGAGCGAAAACAACCAGACAGGTATCAATCGTTAGTAGCTCAGGATGGAGAGGCTGCCAGCTTCAAGGATGTAGCTTAGCATTAGGTCTGGCTAGATGTGATGGTGGAGGAGTATAACTCCATAATGGTAAATGATGTCTAGGAGGTGGTGTCAACGCCTCAAGACATGATATTTGCTACGCTGTCAACACCCTCAGTGAGTTCATGGTGGAACCAAAGAGGGCTCACTGGGCAGCACCCAAGCACGTTTTCAGTTATTTACAGGGAACAATTGATTATGGGCTCTTGTACAACAAGGGGAAGGATATCAGCTTGAGTGGATTTACTGATGCAGATTGGGTAGGAAGTTCAGTGGATTGGAAAAATTCCTTTGGGTACTGTTTCAACATTGGATCAGGAATAACCTCTTGGTGCAGTAGGAAATAGAAGTCTGTGGCTCTGACCTTGTCTAACGCAGAATATATGGTAGAAAGCACAACTTCATGTGAGGCCATATGGCTTAGAAAACTGCTGGTAGACCTATTCAGAAGAAATATGGAGGTGACCAGGATCATGTGTGATAATCAAAGTTGCATAAAACTCTTT
Source organism: Pinus taeda (assembly GCA_000404065.3). Taxonomy (NCBI): domain Eukaryota; kingdom Viridiplantae; phylum Streptophyta; class Pinopsida; order Pinales; family Pinaceae; genus Pinus; species Pinus taeda. The sequence continues at coordinate 41,000 of APFE031318834.1, forward strand.
GAGAATCCAGTATTGCATGATAGGTCAAAGCATATTGATATCTGGTGTCACTTTGTCAGAGATTGTGTCCAACGTGGAGCTGTACAGTTGAGCTACACTCCTACAGGGGAACGTGTGGGAGATATCCTCACCAAGGCCCTTGGAAAGTCAAAATTTGACTACTTCAGGGAAAAGATGGGGATGGTAAAGAACCCCTTTCAGAAGTAGTGTGTTAGCAGCACGAATGAAGAGGGAGTTGCAGTGTAGATGTAGCGTTGGGAGAAACGACCAACAATAGCATATATGCAGAGGGAGTTGCATTGCAGATGCAGTGTTGGGAGAAAGGACCAACAACAACACAAATGCAGAGGAAGGTGCAGTGCGGATGCAATGCTAGGAGAAAGGACCAACAACAACAGGATGGAGAGGGAGTTGTCGTATAGATGCAACAGTGGTAGTGGCAGAACCATGGGCAACAATACAGGATGCAGCAGTGTAGAGGATGTTGGGCAGGGAGGCCTAGCATCGGCACAGGTATCGATGCCGGATGATCAGAGTAATACTCAGTGAGGAGTATTGTTAGAGCACAGTGCTCACTAAGAGGGAGTGTTGATTTCGGGTAGCATCGGATGTGCTCTAGCCATGAAATTTGTTGGAGAGGTTGGGGCACATGAGATCTCCAATACCCAGAAAGGGTTTGGGCAGATCCTAAACAGATCATGAGATATTAAAATAATTGATATTTTTAATGGAGTCCCAAGTCTAAACTTAGGGAAAATAAAATATTAATGTGTATTAATATGAATCTGTGTTAGAATGGTCGAAAAGACATGGATCAAGCCAGATCTAATCGTAGCCGTTTATTAGGGACTTTATCTCAGCCGTTGAGATGTCAACAGGAAAAGTATAAGAGGAGGCTTAAGGGGCACTTAGAGAACACAGTGAGGGAGACCAGTCAGTTCAATTTCTGGAGCGGGGTTTACTTAGAAATTGAACTAGTGGTCTGGAAGCAGTTAGGAGGCAGCAAGTACGGAACAGAGAGACGAGAGATGAACGCAGAAGAGGCAGACGCAGACCTAGAGGAAGCAATACAGAGGCAGAAGAGACCGCGCAGAGTTAGAAGGGCCTGCGTCATCCATGGAGAGGCTGCGCAGAGCCTCAGTAGGTTGACACAGAGGGTTTCAGGCTGTAGCAGAGGTCAGTAGGGCCTATGCTGGGTTTAGGAAAGTGTTGGAAGTTTGTCTATCTGTGGGTAAGCCAGTTTGGCACTCTATTGTACAAGAAAAATGCTGAATAATAAAATCCTCCCTTGTTGCACCGGTTTTTCCACATTTGGTTTTTCCGGGGACACTATTCCAAAATAACTGTGTCAATGTGTGCATATTTTTGTTTCTGTATTACGATGAGATATCTGCAGCAGTATTTATTTTAATGTTTGTTGAAGTAATTTCATGAATAACTTATGATGAAGTAAGTAGGAAAAGTAAGTCAGTTGCTGTAGTGATAGAATTTTCAGAAGAAAGGGAGAGAAATTTGAGCTAGAAGGGATGCAACACTAGAAGCAGAGATACCACTGGAGGTTTCCAGTGCCAGAAGAGTGAGCCAGAGGAGGTCGAGTTATTCCACAGGTGGCTGCGTAGAGGCCTACGCAGAGCCTCAAGGAGGCAATTCGGTTTAGCCGAAGGAGTGATCGATTCAGTAGCTGAGTGCAAAGAAAATTCTCCCAGAGGTCCAACGAATCTTTCTCAGTGACAAAGACAGTTAGCAGTGGCAGATTACAGCTATTCCAGGTAGTGTGATTTTCAGCCTGTGCAGAGGTTGATGCAGAGGCAATTTGGAGGTAATTGTGGAGCTAGATCGGGCCATGATTGCTTGTGAAGGAAAAAATTCCTTTAATAATTTTGCCAGTGATTTCTTTGGAGAGGATTGCTAGTTTGGCATCTAGATATTGCACTCAGAATTTTGTTGCTGAATAATAATAATAAAACCATCATCTGCTGCACCGGTTTTCCCACATTGGGTTTTTCCAGGGACATTTGTACAAAAATAACGATGTGATTTTTATTTTGTGTGCGCATTATTTTCTCAGTTCCAATTTTTATTTCTGTAGTATTTTTATGGTGAAGAAATTGAAGTGTGATTTGTTTGTTATTTTGTCGTAACAAAAGAAATTGCATATTTAATTAGTTAGAAGAATATATTCTAGCTGATGCATTTCAAGGAATTTTCACATGGTATCAGAGCATTTTTCATCAAATCAAGAGATTAGTAGCGAAGGGGAGAGAATTTTGCAGTTCAGATGGAGATTTGAGCAAATTTCTTCCATATCTGCACAGAGGCCAAACAAGAAGTTCAAATTGTTGGGCAAAAATTTGATTTCTAGTTGCAGGTGTAGGAAAAGTTCGAATAGCCAAGTAGCAGTTCCAACAGGTAGTGGTGTTCCCAGGAAGCATTGTCACTGAGAAAATCAGTGAGCTCATTGGGCATTTGGGCACAATGATTCTGCAACAGTTTTGCAGTAGCATAATTAGCATAGGGCAAGGAAGAGAAAAAAAACACACAGGAATTTATCAGAGGGTTTCCAGATTCAGTTGGTAAGGGAAATTCATGATTTCTAGTCGTAGTAGGTTGCAGTAGGCAGATCTGCGTGTTCTAGGAGGGAGTGAGAGTTGTAGATCAAGCATCCAAGAAGGAAAGGGAGGAGATCCTTGCTTATTTTTCGAGATTTGGGTTTGGCAGAAATGGCCTTAGTAGGACTGTCATGTCCCTTCCCAAAAGAATTTGTAATAGGCTTTGTCTCTACACAATTTTGCCGAATAAAAGGACCCAAGCAGTTTTGACTGAGGGACTTAGGAGAAACACAACCAAATTATTTTGCTAGCGGAAGGTGGGGGTCACCCACGTGGGAAAGTGTACTAGGCAATTCGAATTGCCTTAGAGGGAATTCGTATAGCTGTTGGAGGGGCCCACATGAGGCAAAGGGAGGCCCATGAAGTCATGAGGAGGAAGAGCTCCTCACTTGGTCATTCATTCACTCTTGCATATCGAAATCGACTTGACTGTTTGCTCAAGTTGCTTAGCCGAGTCAATTGGCTGTTCAACAATGAATCTCTCAAGCAGGAGATTCAACCTTACCTTCGGGGGACTACGAGTGCCACCCTAGGAAGGCAATTTCATAGCATCTTGAGGAGCACCGGGAGGTCTTTTCAACCAACCCATTCAACCATCATCTAGAAGTGCGTATTTCTGGGCCAACAGATAGAGAACATGCAGTTGAGGGGAGAGCTTGATTGGGCCAGCTATTAGCCTGAGAAACTAGGAGATTCGAAGAACATCATTGGTTCAACACTCAAGAGGAGTTTTGGAGCAAGAGAGTGCAACAAACATGCACTTCGAATACCAGTGTTGGGGGACAATGCAGAGGGCCAGTTTGGGCAACACGTGGGACTTGAGGGAAAGAGCCACAACCCAAAATCACAATTGGGAAGCAAGGAGATTCATAGGAGGGCTCATCCTAGTGATTTGGGATACTTTTTGGGAGGTTTCACAGCTTCACTCAGGTAGGCTGAGTTTTGTAGTTGCAACAGAGGTTGGGCTCCATGGGGGTCAAATTTCAGAAGTTTGAACTAGGCAAAACCCTTTCTTGGGTTTTGGTGGGTTTTGGGAGTTGAAATCTTATAATTTTCTGAGCACAGGAAGCAGTGATTCCAGCCCTTTGATTCCAATGGACAACGCAGTTTCTGGGCAACGCAGATCAATTTTGGTGCAGCTGTTGGGTAACTTTTAGATCAACATTTGCTCACCTAGGTTTTGTCACGCTTGTCCTTAAAGACAAGCCCATGTGCACCATTCTATTTATCATTGTATTTGCCCTTGAAGATTTAATAAAAGGGCTCAACAAGTCTCTATTTCCAGCGTTTTCATGGGTGCCTGATGTGTATTTCGTTTTATTGGTTGCTGGATTGTTTGCTTGTTTTGTTTATCGCTTAATTTCTTATTTAGGAACATTATAGTGGTATCAGATCCTAGGTCTTGGCTCAGCTAGGGGGAGTTCTCCTATGAGAGAAGGGGACCAACAAAATATTACATATAGCAGGCAGAGGTACCGGAGCAGAGAAAGAGAACTGGAAATCACTCCAGACACGGAGGATAGGGGGAAGGCAGTAGTAGCAGAGGAAGATATGGTAGAGCTCAAGAGCAGGGAGGAGATGGCTTTTGACAGCCTCTGGAAGGCTTTGAATGATTTGGCAAAGGGGCAGAAAGAGATGCTAGAGGTGATTAAAATGCAGAGTCGGGAGAGAACCACCCCAAAGGGATACTTATTTGGGGAAACTCCTGGAGCCTCTCAGCAATTTGATCACCCTTCACCTGCAACAAAACCCCCATCAGCAAGTGGGCCAACTCGAGCCACAATGCCTTCTTTCATGCCTGTGGCACAGATTGAACCAACAGGGAGTGAAGACCCTTCACAAGTGGGAGAACACTTTAGAGAATGGCAGTCTATGGGTGCAAAATTCAGGGAAGCACTCTCTTTCAGAGATTTCTGCAAGCTTAAGCAGGATGAGAAATGGAGGACAGGGCAAGAAGAGCTATGAGTTGTAGAGGACCATAGGGAGGATGCACTCCCCTACATTCGATGGCACTGCCAAGTGCACTGCTCGGGCCTGGGTTGAGAAGATGGACTTGTATTTCCAGCTCAACTGGATGACAGAGCTGGAAGCCATCAAGATGGCCATGCTGCACATGGGGGGGGAAGCCCACAACTGTTGGTTTCATGGTTTGGCCACCCTGGGGCATGCCAATGTGGCTTCATATGAGGATTTCACCAAGAGGGTGGTGGAACGCTTTGACCAGAAGGATCTGGAGGCTCATTTTAGGAAGCTAACCCAACTTCGCTAGATAGGCAACCCAGAGCAGTACATCTTAGAGTTTTTGCGAGTTTCAGTGATGGTGCCGGACCTATCAGATGCTCGGAGGGTATACACCTTCATACTTGCTCGAGCCCCTGCGTGGACTGGTGATGTCACACAGACCCTCCACGCTGCAGGAAGCAATTATGTGCGCCAGAGATTTGTAGGGGGCCATCCCCAAGACAAGAGCACCTTTTCCTACACGGACCCCTTTTCCCTAGAAGGGGCATGACACTAGACCCCCACCTCAGAGAACCACCTAGGGACGGGGGTTGCTGGATGATGAGACACGGAAGGAACTTAGGAGGAGGAAGTTGTGCTTCACTTGTTGGGAGCCCTGGGCACCAGGCCATCAGTGCACTATTGGCAAAGCACATTATATTGAGGTCTTTTCAGACAGTGACCATGAGGATGAGGTGGAGCAGGACTGTGGTATGGGAGATGGTGAGAGTTCGGCAGATAGGGGACCACCACCACCACCTCCACAGGGAGCGGCATCCTTTGCCCCATCCGGGGGAGTCCTTGCTTCTTTATACGGGGTCCCCAAATTCCTGACATTGAGGATTAGAGGCACTATACAGGGACAATATTGGTCGGTCTTATTTGACAATGGGGCTACCCACAACTTCATAGATGCCTAGTTGGTTCAGAGGAGGGGCTTCATCACGACCGAGTTTGAGGGCTTTTTAGTCCTGGTACCAGGTGACCTTACCATGCAGTGCACTCAGTATGTGCCCGCTTTGACAGTAGTTATGGGGAAGTGCTGTATGACAAACCATTCCTTTGTGGTCGACGTGCCAAACACCAACGCGGTGATGGGTGTCTAGTGGTTGTACTCCCTTGGGCGAGTCACTACTAATTGGAAGAAATTGGAGATGCAGTTCACTGGGCTGGATGGAAAATCGATGGTCCTTTGAGGCATGCATTCATATCCACCACAGACAATCTAAACAGATAGGATGGAGGCAGATCTGCGACATGCGAACATAGCATGGGTAGTGGAGCTGAGGGTTTCAGAGATTGGAGGGCAGGCCCAACCACCACCTCCAAACATAGATGCCTTGTTCGACAGGTACTCAGTGGTGTTTGGGGATATTCCACTAGGGCAACCACCAGATAGCGGATTCGAGTACACCATCGAGCTGGACTCGGGTGTGCAGGCGGTGATCACTACCCCTTATAGGCATCCTAAAGCCTATAAGGTCGAGATTGAGAGGGCCATCAAAGAGCTATTGGCATTTGGCCATATCAAGCCAAGTTCCTATTGATTTGGGGTAGCATCGAATGTGCTCTAGCCATGCAAATTGGTGGAGAGGTTGAAGCACATGAGATCTCCAAGACCCAGAAATGGTTTGGGTAGATTCTAACCGGTTTGGGAGATATTAAAATAATTAATATTTTTAATGGAGTTCCTAAGTCTAAAATTAGGAAAAATAAAATATTAATGGGTATTAATATCAAAATGAGTTAGAAGGTTCCAAAAATCATGGATCAAGCCAAATCTAATCTTAGATTTTGATTAGAAGTTTAATCTCGGTCGTTGATGGACCAACGAGAAAAGTATAAGAAGAGGCTTGAGGGTTAGTTGGATAACGCACCAGAGTAATCCATCATTAATTTTGCTAGAGCGAGGTTGCTAAGCAAAGTTGAGTCAGTGATCAGCAGCAAGGTGCAGTGAGTATGAGGCAGAGAGGCAGGGACAATATTGGAAGACCAGCACAAAAGCAGAGAGAGCGAGAGCAGCAGTCAGTCCAGTCTACGCAAAGCCCAGTAGAGGTAGTGCAGAGCCCAGTAGAGGCAGTGCAGAGCCCAGAGAGATTACGTCATCCACACAGAGGGCAGAGGGAGTGACGCAGAGGCTTCCAAAGGCTACACAGTGCCTCACAAGGCTGACGCAAAGATTCTTGGGGCTGACACAGGTTAGCAGGAGGCTAATGTAGAGGCCAGAAGGGCCAGCGCTGAGCTTCAGTTATGTCAGAGAGGGTTTCGTGGGATAAGTTTTCTGAATACCTGTTTTTAGATATAGAGGTATTGTTGTCGTGTGTTTTTCTCTGTCCGGTGAGCGGATTATGCACCTTGTTGTACTCAGATAGACTGCATAATAATATAACCCTCAGAATAACTGCACAGGTTTTCCCGCATTAGGTTTTTCCAGGGACATTTGTGAAAAAATAACGATGTCACTTGTTGTTGAAGTTTCTAAGTTTACTTAGTTTAGAAACCCTTCATGCACTTTTTCTGATTTATCCCTACCTACTTGTTATTTTTCTTTAACAAGTTATTTACAAAGTAAATACTAAAAATAAACACTAGTGCATGCTCAACATATTACAGATTAGCAACTAAAAGAAACAAGAACAAACACACCACATGACACTATCATTTTTGGACCAATGTCCTCGGAAAAAACCAATGCGGGAAAACCGGTGCAGCTATTTGAGGGTTTTCTTATTAAGCAATATTAGAGTACAATCTGAGTGCCAAAACTGGCCTACCAACAGAGAATTTCCTTAGCATCTATACCTCACAGTTTGAGAGAAATCTCTTGGCTGAAACCCCGGAAAATCCTTCCGGCAGCTCCTCAGCACAAAATTGCTCTGCAACCCCAGCGTCTGCCCAATCTAGACTGCATCAGTCCCTCTTTGTCTCACGCTGGCCCTGCATCAGCCTTTCTTGGCTCGCGTCAGCCCCAGGAGGCCCTGCGTCAGCGTTCTGGCCCTCTGCATCAGACACGCTGGCCTCTCTGGTGCTCTGCGCAACACTTGGCTACCTCTGCGTGGCCCTGCATGAGCCCTTGCTAGCTTTGCGTCACTCTCCTTGGTTGTTGCGCTGCTCTCCCGACACAATCTCTGCCTTCTCTGTTTCTCTGTAATCAATGCCCCTCAGCTGCTCTCCCGATCACTGATTCTATCTCTCTTTGCAAACCCCGCTCTAGAGAATAGAATGACTGATCACTCTGGTGTGTACTCCAAGTGACCCTCAAGCCTCCTCCTATACTTTTCCTGTTGACATCTCAACGGCTGAGATTAAGTCCCTAATCAACAACTAAGATTAGATCTAGCTTGATCCATGTCTTTTGAACCATTCTAACACAGATTCATATTAATACACATTAATATTTTATTTTCTCTAAATTTAGACTTAGGGACTCCATTAAAAATATTAATTATTTTAATATCTCCTGATCTGTTTAGAATCTGCCCAAACCCTTTCTGGGTATTGGAGATCTTATGTGCCCCAACCTTTCCACCAAATTTTGTGGCTAGAGCACATTCGATGCTACCCCAAATCAACACTCCCTCTTAGCGAGGATTGTGCTCTAGCAATGCTCCTCACTGATTATTACTTTGATCATCTGGCATCGGTACTTGTGCAGATGCTAAGCCTTCCTGCCCAACATCCTTTGCACTGCTGCCCATGGTTCTGCCACTGCCACTGCTGCATCTGTACGACAACTCCCTCTGCATCCGTGTTGTTGTTGGTCCTTCCTCCCAACACTGCATTTGCACTGTATCTCATCTCATCATGCCGCATCGTGCTGCCCACTGCTGCACTGCAATTTAGTTACGAGAAGTAAGTAACTGATCTCCCAATTGACCTCCCTGTTGGGCTAGAAACACCCATTAATGCTGAAGCTCCCTCTGCTACTGACAAGTGCTCCCTATCTCTAACCTCTGCACTGCTGCAACAACTCCCTGCATCTCGCACCATTGCAAACATCTTTGTGCCTTCCTACATTGGTGCAACACTCTCTCGTAACTGATCTTCCAACTGACCTCCCTGTTGAGCTAGAAACACCCACTAATGCTGAAGCTCTCTCTGCTACTGACAAGTGCTCCCTATCTCTAACCTTTGCACTGCTGCAACAACTCGCTGCATCCCGCACCGTTGCACACCTCTTTGTGCCTTCCTGCACTGGTGCAACACTCCTGTGCCTCTTGCATTGCTGCAGCCTGCTAGCTCTGCCTTGTCTCGGGACTCCTGCACTGTAGCTCTCTTTGGCGCTCCATCCACATCCGTCTCTACCCACTCAGCCAATCCTGCTACTCCTTATCGGGTCTCTCGTGGCAAGGTCTAATCCAAGAGGCTGGGTAGCTCAAGGATCCTGCCCCTCATCATCTGTAGTCCTCTTCACTATAGCTCGATGTCTTCCCACTTCCGCTCAAGTGGTGCGTGTGCACTCATGGCACAGTCATTGTCTGTCATAACTTCCTTCTCTGCCCATGCTGGCACTGCCTTAGTCTCGGAAGAGTCTCCCTTACTCTTCTTCCTTGGGCATTGGGTCGCGTAATGACCCATCTCCCCACAGTGGAAGCACTTGATCTTGGAGAGATCTTTCTTCTTCCGCTTCTCTTGCTTTCCCTCAGATGCTAGGGCCACATCCTCCTCCTCCTGCTTGACCTTGATCCCTTTGCTGCTGCTACCTGTCTTCGACTGCCATCTGATCTCTTCTTGGCGAAGAGTTGCCCATATCTCATCCCAAGGCAGGAGAGTCCCTCTGCCCAGGATGCTTTGGACAAACACTTCCCACTCTTCTGAGACAACATTCAGGGTTGTCCTCACCATAAGTTCCTAATCCGATGTCACTCCTATAGCAGTCAACTGATCTCGAGTCTTATTCAGTCCTCCACGGAAGTAGTCAATTGTTTGACCCTTCTTCATCTGATACGACCTCATTTGGTTCTCAAGCAACATTCTTCTCTGCACAAAAGTATATGATGGTAGAGGTTCTTGAGAGCCTCCCACATCTCAACTGCTGTTTCCTTCTGTTAAATTGGCAATTAGGGCCAAACTCCATGTGGGTCAGCTTATTTATGGCAGCTGATATTTTTATTGGATCCCTCTCATCGAGAGGTGTAGGATTGATCCAAAGATCATTCGATTCTGATAAGCATTTATGGAGATATGAATTTATTTTTGTTTATGTAATTATTATCAAGCTGACCAGCGATTATGTAGGCTCTAGAAGCCCAAACATCATGTCTATTCAATCATCCACTTTTAGTATAAATAAGAAAGGATTTGCAATCATTAGCACAACACATTCTTCAAGTGATCTCCTCCTCTCCACGTCTTGGGTTATTGGTGAAGGAGAGACACTAAGAAGAATACGTTGGCCTTGGATGATGCCCTAGCTGCTAGACGTTGTTGAAGGAGATCTAACCGCAGTAAAGGAAGGCCCTATTCGCAACAAAGGAAGGCTTGGATAAGGCTAGATTCGCAGATTAAGGAAACAGTAACATGCTGTTCATGGAGTCATTCACACACAGATTATGGAAACATGTAATACGCTGTTCATGGAGTAATACGTTGTTCATGGAAATGAGCTGCAGTGATGAAGAGGTGTCGTAGTACAACACATGGTAATCTACACACTATTCATGATCGGATTCAATGCAGTCAATACTCCTTCAACGCGGTATCTACACATTGTTTAGGATGCAAGCAAAGATGCGTGGACACATATATGTATATGCTGTCTAGAAACACGCAATATGGGAATGAAGGAATATGGATATACGCAGTCATGAAGGAAGTGAAACCCTATGCCATTCGTGGAAACATATAAACTGGAATACGCACTATAATACATGCAGGTAGATATACAGCAACTTCATGAATGTATGTGGATACGCAACAGAAGCAACTCCATGAATATATATACGCGCAACCCAGATTGATACGCAACAACTCAATGCATACATATACGCTTCAGTATGGAACGCTGATATATACAAGTCATATTCATTATGGGACATTGTCATATTAATGATATATGGAATGCAGATGTATACAAGTCAAGGCAGCACATAAAGGAACATAGTCAAGGCAGCAAGGTAAGGAACACAATGTATGAAACGCTGTCATATAGACAGTCAGCATATTAACGCAGTCAATGAGATGCTGTGATGATCAGTGACAAAGTCATGATCTAGTTCTTGTGAAATCATGATCCCGATGTAGAGATCACCTCTGGGATAATTTTAAGGGACTATCATGGTGTAGCAATGATGATAATAATAGTACTGAAGATATCCGTGATGAAGTACAACACAGGGCTACATGATGATGGAAGATGCCGCATCATGGTCAGCATGATGCAGATTATGGACAACATGATGTATGAGATCATGAGCAGCATGACAATGCATGATGTAGCATGATGGTGCTACACGGTAAGGTGCATCGAATGGACGAGATGTGGCACGATGATAGGTGAAGGAGTCACCTTGGAGAATCAGTTGAAGCATAATGTCTTCAACTGATCTCATCGTTATACGAAATGATCTATGCTAGATGTAGATAAGTCAAAGTGTTGACTTCTGTTGTAAATGTACTATTTCTCTCTCTCCCTTTCTCTGTTGAACTTTGAAGAACATAAAAGAAGAATTGATCAAGGGTTTCCCCACACATTATGGGGTTTGTCCCTGGCTAGCGCCACATCTTGTGTCCTCTTGTCTTAGCTTGTCTTCTTCGATTTATATTCATGTTCTATCTGCAGTTTACTTTATGCTGATGTGATTGCTAATATGAAAAAGAAATTAAATAAATTGCTCTAGCATAGAACATACCAAAATCTAACATGGTATCAAAGCTGAGGTGAAGACAATGCCCAAGCAAGAGTGAAAGAGCAACCACCAAAGACAGTTGGGACAAGACAAAAGGATCAGTGGGTTCTTTACAATTCACTTAGGGTGAAGTCGAAGCAGAGCATATTATCAGAATGGCGCAACAAAGCTTCTGATGGCATACCTTAAGATCACTTCTTTGGGAAGTTCGGATCTAAGGGTGGAAGGAAAGGTAGATGTCTTGATTATGAGTTCGGCCCTTATGCGAAGGAGTGTCCGAATGACAGAGATGCAGCTCATCAAAGACACGACCAACTCTTCAAGGAAGCAAGGAACCCCAGGTAAGAAGAATCAAATATTGTTTTTGATAAGATAGAGAAGTGTTATCTTGTATTCGCCCTCTCCTTCAGATCCTTTGGGAATCTGGCATATTGATTGTAGTGCTTCAAGGCACTTCATCGGATAGAAGGGTGCACTCTCTAATTTGGTAGAGATGGAAACAGTCGTGGGATTACACTTGGAGCCGATGCCCCCTATCTCGAAAAGGGAATGAAAGTCAAAGGTTTTATGGTGGCATTCGTCAATGGAAAGGTACGTGTTTGAAAATTGAATTTTCGAAGATGTTTTTGATTTCAGGGTTGTATCAAGTTGCAGGAAGTCCACTAGGGACCATGTCCATTGACATAGCACCTGAGGTCTGTGAGTTAGATGGTGACAGAGATGCCTGAATTTAAAAGGAGCATGAAGGTACATGTCTGAGATGTACCGAAGGAAAATCTTGCTAGGGGACCATTCCCCCTCATGTAGCAGGACCATAGGTTTGAAACAACCCGTGGAGTTTGAGATTCATGAATAGGAATCTCATGTATATAGGTGGAAGAAAGCCCTCTATGGCTTGAAGCAAAACACGCCGGGTGTAGTATGATAAGATTGACAGTTGTCTGTTGAAGCAGAGATTCACTAGGAGTGAAATCTATCCAAACCATTACTCGAAGGTTGTGGATGATAGACCTCTCATACTGGCACCTATGTCTGACAGGTGCAGACCCTCTCATTTGTAGGAGACAGAGGGAGTTGGATTCCGTATGTGGAATGATAAACTGCAAGCTTGTGACTACCTTAAGGATATTAACTTTCAGAAGCTATATGGTAGTGATGTCAGACTGGAGATTTGGGAAATGCCTCTGAGTTTCATAAACTCAATCACGTTGATGTTTTGCAGTTAGCATGGTGAGCTCATATTTGGTTGAGCCTCACTAGATTGGTGCCAAGAATCCTCTGAGATATCTTCGGGGCACAATCTCTCATGGATTGAGATACATTGCCGGAAATATGAAAACTGCATGATTATTCGAATGCTGACTGGGCAGGCATTGTGGAGGATCACTAGAGCACTTCTCAGTGCTGGTTCTCTTTGGATTTTGCTTTGATATCATGGATGAGTAGGAAGCGGAAATCGGTCGTTATAAGTACTGTCAAGACCGGATACATAACTACGAGTATGACCTCGTATGAGGTTGCTTGGTTGTGGAAACTCTTCAATGAGTACACATGATGAATACCATTGTGATTCTCTGTGACAACCAGAGGTGGGATTCGATTATTGAAGAATCCCATATTCAATGATTGCCCCAACAGATAAACATCAAACACTGCCTTATCTGGGATATGGTAAGTCGATGAGCAAGGAGGCTCCATCGGGCTGAGATGATGTATAGGTCAGAGCCCCAGTGAAAGATCAAATTTGTGATTTTCCCAAACGACTTAGAGTCGTCGGGAGACCTTTGTAAAAGGGTCCTGCATGTTGCATACATTGAGCTCTGGGAGCTCTGGTGGGCTTGCGGTTCTTACTGGATCAACATACGACCACAGGGTGACTCACCCTCCCCTGGTGGTGCGCACTGGAACTAGATGATTCGCTCTCTTGTGGGACAAGATGATTCGCTCTCTTGTGGAATGGGATGATTCGCTCTCCTGTGTAGTTGGATTGATGTGTTCTCCTGTGAGGCCTGGATTGATGTGTTCTCCATGGCGATTGTAGCAGGATTGATGTGTTCTCTTGTGAGGCCTGGATTGATGTGTTCTCCATGGCGACCTGGATTGATGTGTTCTCCATGGCGATTGTAGCAGGATTGATGTGTTCTCCTGTGAGGATAGGATTGATTAGTTCTCTTGTCGAGGCATCCTACCCATGCAGTTTGGGACTCACGAGAAGTACCTCTCATCTGATCAATGAGTAGGGAAATGACGTTAGGGACCATAGTAGTTCCGATGGACACATCGTTGTATCTACCATTCTCCCTAAGCTAGGATGACCTCCATTGATCTGGGATCAATGATACTAGTCTAGGACCAGTGGCAGTAGTTGTACCATACTATGACGCTGACTTCGGGTCGATTGAGACTGGTCTGGGACCAATGGTACATACTCTGAGATTGACTTTGTGTCAGTGCAGTACTGGCTAGGACCAGTGAGAGTGGTACCTACTATGAAGCTGACTTCGGGTTGGTTGAGACTGGTCTGGGACTAGTGGTACGCACTTTGAGACTGACTTCGGGTCAGTGGAGAATGGTATGAGGCATTCTCGATCAATTCTTCTTTTTCATAGTTTAGCAGAGCAAAGTTGAGTAGTGCAGAGCCAGCAAAGCTGAGCAGAGCAGAGCCAACAAAGTCAGCAGAGCAAAGCAGAGCTGAGCCAGCAAAGTCAGCAGAGCTGAGCATAGCAGAGCCAGCAGAGATGAGCAGAGCTAGGCAGAGCAGTGCAGGGCACTGATGGCAGAGATAGTACAGTCGAACATATGGATCAGCGGATGGATTTCTCCCTAGTTGAGAGGGAGTGTTAAATTGGCAACTAGGGCCAAACTCCATGTGGGTCAGCTTATTTATGGCAGCTGATATTTTTATTGGATCCCTCTCGTTGAGAGGTGTAGGATTGATCCAAAGATCATCCGATTCCGATAAGTATTTATGGAGATATGAATTTATTTTTGTTTATGTAATTATTATCAAGCCGACCAGCTATTATGTAGGCTCTAGAAGCCCAAACGTCATGTCTATTCAATCATCCGTTTTTAGTATAAATAAGAAAGGATTTGCAGTCATTAGCACAACACATTCTTCAAGTGATCTCCTCCTCTCCACGTCTTGGGTTATTGGTGAAGGAGAGACACTAAGAAGAATACGTTGGCCTTGGATGATGCCCTAGCTGCTAGACGTTGTTGAAGGAGATCTGGCTGTAGTAAAGGAGGCCTCATATTCAGCTAAAGGGAAGGCCCTATCGGCAACAAAGGAAGGCTTGGATAAGGCTAGATCCACAGATTAAGGAAACAGTAACACGCTGTTCATGGAGTCATTCACACGCTAATACGCTGTTCATGGAGTAATACGTTGTTCATGGAAATGAGCCGTAGTGATGAAGAGGTGTCGTAGTACAACGCATGGTAATCTACACACTGTTCATGATCGGATTCAACGCAGTCAATACTCCTTCAACACGGTATCTACACGCTATTTAGGACGCAGGCAAAGATGCGTGGACACACATATATATATACGCTGTCTAGAAACACGCAATATGGGAATGAAGGAATATGGATATACGCAGTCATGAAGGAAGTGAAACCCTACGCCGTTCGTGGAAACATATAAACTGGAATACGTACTGTAATACATTCAGGTAGATACGTAGCAACTTCATGAATGTATGTGGATACGCAACAAAAGCAACTCCATGAATATATATATACACACTAACCAAATGGATACGCAACAACTCAATGCATACATATATGCTTCAATATGGAACGCTGATATATACAAGTCATATTCATTATGGGACGCCGTCATATTAATGATATATGGAATGCAGATGTATACAAGTCAAGGCAGCACATAAAGGAACACAGTCAAGGTAGCAAGGTAAGGAACACGATGTATGAATCGCTGTCATATAGACACTCAACATATTAACGCAGTCAATGAGAAGTTGTGATGATCAGTGACAAAGTCATGATCTAGTTCTTGTGAAATCATGATCTCGATGTAGAGATCACCTCTAGGATAATTTTAAGGGACTGTCATGGTGTAGCAATGATGATAACAACAGTACTGAAGATATCCGTGATGAAGTACAACACAGGGCTGCTTGATGATGGAAGATGCTGTATCATGGTCAGCATGATGCAGATTATGGACAGCATGATGTATGGGCAGCAAGATGTATGAGATGATTTGCACCATGACAATGCATGATGCAGCATGATGGTGCTACACGGTAAGGTGCAGCGAATGGACGAGATGCAACACGATGATAGGTGAAGGAGTCACCTTAGAGAATCAGTTGAAGCAAAATGTCTTCAACTGATCTCATCGTTATACGAAATGATCTATGCTAGATCTAGATAAGTCAAAGTGTTGACTTCTGTTGTAAATGTACTATTTCTCTCTCTCTTTTTCTTTGTTGAACTTTGAAGAACATAAAAGAAGAATTGATCAAGGGTTTCCCCACACATTGTGGGGTTTGTCCCTGGCTAGTGCCACATTTTGTGTCCTCTTGTCTTGGCTTGTCTTCTGCGATTTATATTCATGTTCTATCTGCAGTTTACTTTATGCTGATGTGATTGCTAATATGAAAAAGAAATTAAATAAATTGCTCTAGCATAGAACATACCAAAATCTAACACCTTCTCGACTATATGTGGTACTACATGATCCTTGACCTCGTCAAGGATAATGCACTTGGCCCTCGCCATCGCCTCTTCGTACTTGTCATTATCATTTGGGTCGACTGGGATAGCTATTGTCTTCAAGGTGAAGTTCTTGACACGATTCCTATTAAGCACTGAGAAGATTCTGGCCTTCCAGAATGCGAAGTTCGATGCTTTGTCTAGTCTATCTTGGTCTCTTACCCTGTGTAGTGCCATGACGCTCTTCTACTTCCCTCCTGGAAGTTCTCTGTTCGACTCCTCTCAGTTTCTACTTCCTGTCTGGAAGTTCTCTTCTGGACTCCCTTTGAGTCCTGATTTCCCTCCGGAAATCCTCCTGCTGTTTGTTGAGATGCCCCCTACTTTGATCGTCTTGTGCAACTGCACTGCTGATCCAGGTTCCTCGGCTAGAAACCCTCAGTAATAACGCCTCTGGCCCTGCTTTGTTAGGTAGTGTTCTGACTACAGTATCTCACCAACTCCACTCTGAAATATTTTTGCAGCCTTCTAGACTCCAGCAACTGCCTCTCTATGAACTGCGTCAGCGCCTCTCTGCTTCATGCTGGCTCTACGTCACCCTCAGATGGGTTTGTGTCAGCGCCAGGATGCCTTGCATTAGCCCTTTGGCCCTCTGCGTCAACAAAGTTGGCCTCTCTGAAGCTTTGCCCTGCTCCTGTCTTCTTCTCCGTGGCTCTGGTTGGCTCTGCGTCACACTTTTGCGCTGCTAGAAACAACTTCTGTCACCTCGGGACAATTATTTTCTGTTGCTATTGCTTTGCTCGACTGATGTCTTTTAGTCCTCCCGTGATCTGCAATCACGCTCTGATACCATGTTGAAGTTTTTAAGTTTACTTAGTTTAAAAACCCTCCATGCACTTTTTTTTATTTATCCCTACCTACTTGTTATTTTTCTTTAACGAGTTATTTACAAAGTAAATACTGAAAATAAACACTAGTGCATGCTCAACATATTACAGATCAACAACTAAAAGAAACAAGAATAAACACACCACATAACACCATTATTTTTGGACCAATGTCCTCAGAAAAACCCAATGCAGGAAAACCAGTGCAACTATCCGAGGGTTTTCTCAGTAAGCAATATCAGAGTACAATCTAGGTGCCGAAACTAGCCTACCCAACAGAGAATTTCCTTGGCAGCTATACCTCACAGTTTGAGAGAAATCTCCTGGTTGAAACCCCGGAAAATCCTTTTGGCAGCTCCTCAGGACTAAACTGCTCTGCAACCCCAATGTCTACCTAATCTGGACTGCGCCAGCCCGTCTCTGTCTCACGCTGGCCCTGCGTCAGCCTTTCTTGGGCTGTGTCAGCCCCAGGAGGCCCTGTGTTAGCTTTTTGGGCCTCTACATCAGACATGCTGGACTCTCTAGTGCTCTACGCAGCACTTGGCTACCTTTGCATGGCCTTGCATGAGCCCTTGCTGGCTATGCGTCACTCTCCTTGGTTGCTGTGCTGCTCTCCTGACACGATCGCTGCCTTCTCTGTTTCTCTGTACTCAATGCCCCTCAGCTGCTCTCCTGATCACTGCTTCTATCTCTCTTAGCCAATCTCGCTGTAGAGAATAGAATGACTAATCGCTCTGGTGTATACTCCAAGTGACCCTCAAGCCTCCTCTTATACTTTTCCTGTTGACATCTCAACGACCGAGATTAAGTCCCTAATCAACAGCTAAGATTAAATCTGGCTTGATCCATGTCTTTTGGACCATTCTAACACAGATTCATATTAATACACATTAATATTTTATATTTTCCCTAAGTTTAGACTTAGGGACTCCATTAAAAATATCAATTATTTTAATATCTCCTGATCTGTTTAGAATCTGCCCAAACCCTTTCTGGGTATTGGAGATCTCATGTGCCCCAACCTCTCCACCAAATTTCGTCGCTAGGGCACATCCAATGCTACCCGAAATCAACACTTGTGTGCTCGTTTTCTTTCAGTTGATGATCTGTAGATGTTTTGATTGTATTGTGTTTATTTTGGTATTTAAATGTATTAAATAACTTTTTCGAATTTAAACAAGTAGAAGAAAAAAACGAACATAATACAGATTAATTTTCTAACAGATAGACTTAGAAAATTCAACATGGTATCAGATCGTGGTTGCAGATCACAGGAAAACTGAAGGCATCCGCTTAGTAGAGCATTTGCAGCAAATTCAGCTGTCCTGAGTGATAGAGCCGATCCTTGTAGAAAGCGACAGAGGAAGGAGTGATGCAGAGGGACTACGTCATCAATCTGGGCTAGAGAGTGGAAGCGCAGAGGTTGGGGAGGGCAGAAACAGGTTCACGCAGAGCCACACAGAGGCCAGGAGGGCTGACGCAATTGGCTGAGGGAGTTGTTTTGCCAGTGCCGGGATTGCGTAAAGCCAAAAGGCTCAATCCTTCAGTTGCTGGGGCATAGGATGCTGTGGGTAGTTTGGAGAGCGAAGTTGGTGGGGTATTGTGGTCAGAACAAAACCTGACATGGAAAGACTAAGGTGGAGGGAGTTGCTGTTGAGGCGGATTTCTAGCCAAGGAATCCGGATCAATGTTTTAGTTCCACAGATGATCAGAGTGGGGCAACTTGATGTTGGTAGAAGGATTTCTAGGAGGGAAATCGGGACTCAGAGGGATTCCATAAGAGAACTTCCAGATGGGAAGTAGAGAGACTCAGCAGGAGTCGAACCAAGAACTTCCAGGCGAGAAGTAGAGATACTCGGAGGAGTCGACGGAGAAGAGTAGAGAGATGGTCGTGAATGGGCTGAGAGATTAGGATAGGCTGGACGGAGCGTCCAACTTTGTGGTCTGGAAGGCCAGGATCTTGTCCATTCTAGACAGGCATCGCATCAAGGGCTTCGCCTTGAGAACTATGGCTATCCCAGTTGACCCAATAGCAAATGATAGGTACGAAGAGGCAATGGCTAAGGCTAAGTGCATCATCCTTGATGGGGTCAAGGATCATGTGGTACCACATATTGCCGAGAAGGAAACGACAAAGGAGATGTGGGACGCCTTGAAGGTATTTTACTAGCGTACTTCTGTGCAGAGGAAGATGCTCCTGAAGAATCAACTAAGGGCATACCAGATGCATAAGGGAGAGTAGATAGATGTCTTCCTCGGTCCGTTGAAGGATATCCGTGACTAGCTAACTTCCATATGGGCCACGCCAGATGAGGAATTAATGGTGAGGACTGCACTTAACGCTACTTCCGAGGATTGGGAGATATTTTTCTAGAGCATACTGCACAAGACAAGTTTTCCGGTTGGGAAGAACTGTGGGCGGCTCTTCGTCAAGAAGAGATCAGACAACTGACCAAGGCGGGGAGTAGCGGCAATGGGGTCAGGATCAAGAAGGAGGAAGAAGAGGATGTAGCTTTAGCATCTGTGGGAAAGAAGGAGAAGAGGAAGAAGAAGGACCTCTCCAAGGTCAAGTTCTTCCATTGTGGGGAACTGGGCCATTTTGCGAACCAGTGTCTAAGGAAGAAGAGTAAGGGAGAGGCTTCTGATTTGAAGGCAGTGCCAACGAAGGTGGAGAAAGAAGTTTAGGAGGATGACGATTGTGCCATGAGTGCTCATGTGCCACTTGAGAAGAAGTGGGGAGACAAGCTGTAGTCAGGTGGACTACATGCGATGAGGAGCAGGATCCTCGAGATACCCAACCTCTTGGATTATACCTTGCTACGGGAGCCCTGAAGAGGAGTAGCAAGACTGGCGGATGTCGGTAGAGACAGATGCGGGTGAAGCAGCAGAGAGTGCTACAGGGCAGGAGTTCCCGCGCAGCGCAAGGCTAGCAGGCTGCAACAGTGCAAGAGGCATGGGAGTGTTGCAATAGTGTAGGATGGTACATAGAGGTGTACAATGGTGCGAGATGCAGGGAGTTGTTGCAGGAGCGCAAAGGTCAGTAGAGGGAGCACTTATTAGCGACAGAGGGAGCTTCAGCATCGGGAGTTTTTCTAGCCTGAAAGGGATGTCTAAAGTTGGGTGGATCAGTTACTTACTTCTCAGTAACTGAGTTACAGTGTAGTAGCAGTATGCAATAACACGATGTAGCATGATGAGAGGGGATGCAGTGCTGTGAGGATGGACTAGCAACAACACGGATGTAGAGGAAGCTGCTGTACGGATGCAACAGTGGCAGTGGCAGGGCCATGGGTAGCAGTACAAGATGCAGCAGAGCAGACGTTGTTGGGCAGGGAGGCCTAGCACAGCACAGGGACCGATGCCGGATAATCAGGGTGATGCTCAGTGTGGAGTATTGATAGAGCACAGTCCTCGCTAAGAGGGAGTGTTGATTTGGGGTAGCAGCAGATGTGCTCTAGCCATGAAAATTGGTGGAGAGGCTAAAGCGCACAAGATCTCCAAGACCCAAAAATGGTTTGGGCAGATTCTAACTGGTTTGGGAGATATTAAAATAATTAATATTTTTAATGGAGTTCCTAAGTCTAAACTTAGGAAAAATAAAATATTAATGGGTATTAATATAAAACCGTGTTAGAAGGTTCCAAAAGTCATGGATTAAGCGAAATCTAATCTTAGTCGTTGATTAGAGATTTAATCTCGGCCATTGATGGACCACCGAGAAAAGTATAAGAAGAGGCTTGAGGGTCAGTTGGAGAACACACCAGAGTGATCACTCGTTCATTTTGCTAGCGCAGGGTTGCTAAGCAAAGTTGAATTAGTGATCAGTAGCGAGGGGCAGTGAGTACGACGTAGAGAGGCAGGGACAATACTGGAAGACCAACACAGAAGCAGAAAGAGCGAGAGCAACAGTCAGTCCAGGCTACGCAGAGCCTAGCAAAGGCAGTGTAGAGCCAGAGAGACTGTGTCATCCATGCAGAGGGAGTGACGCAGAGGGTCCTAGAGGCTGCGCAGTGCCTTAGAGGGTTGACGCAGAGGGTCCTGGGGCTGATGCAGGTCAGCAGTAGGCTGACGCAGAGGCCAGAAGGGCCAGCGTTGAGCTTCAGTTGTGCCAGAGAAGGTTTCGTGGGACAGGTTTTCTGAATACCTGTTTCCGGATATAGAGGTATTGCTGTCACGTATTTTTCTCTATCGGGTGAGCCGGATTAGGCACCCTGTTGTACTCAAATAGACTGCATAATAATATAACCCTCAGAATAGTTGCAACGATTTTCCGACATTGGGTTTTCCCGGGGACATTTGTCCAAAAATAACGGTGTCACTTGTGTGCTTGTTTTCTTTCAGTTGATGATCTGTAGATGTTGTGACTGTATTATGTTTATTTCCGTATTTAAATGTATTAAATAACTTGTTCGAATTTAAACAAGTAGAAGAAATAAACCAACAAAATACAGATTAATCTTCTAACGAATAGACTTAGAAAGTTCAACAATTCCAACCCCTTTTGTAATATCCTGTTTCAGAGATATTCCCGTAAACCCCAGTAAACTCCAACCAAATACGCACAAATGATATAATAACCGGGAAGCTCAAAATGATAAAAATAACAGTGGTGCAACATATAATAATGTAAACATGAAATATAAGCAGAGACTCGAGAAATGCAGAGAGAAATGCTAAGCTATTGTATTATACTAAGTAGTGGAATGAGTACAAGAGGTGATCAGAAAGATGGCACCTCGACTTGCACCAGGCAAGTGAAGAAATACACTCAGAATAGCAAAGGAATGGCCTCTCTCTAAACTGTGTGGATGCTGCTGGGGAACTGCCGTGCTACTGCTACCGCTGGAAATCAAATGAGGATTTGGGGCTGTTCCCCTCCTCAGAAAATGCTGAAACTCTGGAATCAGCCTCTACTCAGAAAACCCAAAAAACCCAGAAAGCGTTTCTGAAATGGCCAACCCCCAAAAGTCGCCCCCTTGGGGAATCACGCAATCCCTCAAGGCTTTGCGCTGCCATTGAGTAGAATCCTCCAAAATATTGCATGAAACTCTGCCAAACTCCTCCAATATGCAAGCGCTGATCTCTTGCTCAATCTCCCAGCTCAGCTCCTCCATAGACCCCCAATCCGGAACTGCCCCTAGAAGAACTGCGCCCCTTTCTCTCAAGACTGCGCAGTCCTCCAATGCTCAGCTCCACCTCAATGCCAAAGATCAAAACTACTACAAAAAGACTGTTGAAATCCCTCTGGACTCAGGGTGAGATCTTTGAACGGAGACACTCAGTGCACTAAATAGTGTCGCAGACAGGCTAAACAGCCAACGTGCTCCAAGTCGAAGTGACTAGCTCAAATGCTCATAACTGAATGCCAAAATGAGGAGGCTCCTCTCTCCTTTATAGCATTGGCCTCTCTCAATCCCAAGGCTCACCTCCTCCAACGTAATCTCCTCTTGCCACGTATTTCTTTTCCCATCTGCGCAGTCCCTCCAAGTGTCTGTGTGGGCCCCATCTCTGCATGGTCCTTTGGCCGCCTTGGCTCCCCTTTAAGTCACAACGTTGTGCTACTAGGAAGTGACTTTTATTCTAAAAGTGAGTTATGTCCCCTTTTCCTCACCTTTTTATTTACAAATAACTATAGAAGGCAAAATTGAGCAAAATCGAATAATATTACAGTCTCCCCCGGCAAAATGTTGCTTGTCCTCAAGCAAGTGAAGTGATGGATGCTGCAAAATTTTCTCACTCTCCCAAGTGGCATCCTCATCCGGCAAATTCTTCCACCTCACCAAGAATTCCCGGATTGTCCTGTTCCGTAGTTGCCTCTCCCTGGAATCAATAACAGCCTCTGGCTGCAACACTAAATGCCCCTCATCATCCGTGGGTGGTAGCTCATCTGTCACTGTCACATGTTGTCCCAATGCCTTCTTCAAGCATGATACATGAAAGATGTTATGAATCTTGCTGCCTTGGGGCAGCTCCAACTCATACGCAACCTGTCCAATCCTGTGTATCACCCTGTATGGCCCATACAAGCGGGGCTTGAGCTTCTCAGCCCCCTTCTGCTTCAGTGACGACTATCGATATGGCTGTAATCGTAGGTAGACCAAGTCCCCTACCTCAAACTATCTCTCCACCCGACCCCTGTCAGCATACAGCTTTTGTTGGTTCTACGCTGTAGCCATATTATCCTTGAGAGCTCGGAGAATATCCTGACTCTCTTGGATCCAAATCTTGGCTCTCGTAGCCTTGCTAGCACCAAACGTCACGTCAGCAAAAAATAAGGGATGATATCCATACAAAGCATAAAATGGTGACATACCAATGGACATGTGATGTGTAGTGTTGTAGCAATACTCCCCCAGATGCAGCCACTTCAGCCATGCTCGCTGCTGCCCACTGACATAGTTACACAAGTAGCCCTTCAGCCACTTGTTAACTATCTCTATCTACCCGTCTGTCTGTGGGTGATAACTAGTACTCGGTGTCAACTCCGTCCCGACCAACCAGAAAGGCTCCTGCCAAAACCCGCCCATGAAACGGTTGTCCCTGTCACTGGTGATGGTCCTGGGAAGACCATGTAACCTGAAAATCTCTCTGAAGAACAGCTCGGCCACCTGCGCTACTGTGTAATGTGCGGATATGGCGAAAAATTGTGAGTACTTTGTCAGCCAATCAACGACGACAAAGATGCAGTCCTTGCCCGGTACCATGGGCAACCCTGTGATGAAGTCCATCGAAAGACACTCCCATTTCCTCTCCGAAATGGGAAGAGGCTGCAATAGTCCTACTGGATGGTTCGTCTCCCCCTTGTTCCTTTGGCAAACATCGCACTCCCGGACATGCTGGAGTACATCCTCCTTGAGGCCATTCCATGAGAACCTCTCTTTAATGGCCCTGTAGGTTTTGGTAAACCCCTTATGACCTGCCAATGGTGAATCATGTGATGCCTGAAGTAGCCAATGGTGAATCATGTGATGCCTGAAGTATCTTCTTCTTGAGCTGAGATCCCTCAGTCAAGAAGATCCAGTCCCTGTAATAGATGATCTCATCAACCACCCTGTACCTGTCATCCGCCATCCGCCCATCCAGAACCTCACATGCAAATCTATCCTTGGAGTACTCTACTAGGAGTCGAGCCCTCCAGTCTGCATCCAAGCTCATAAGAGACAATGTAGCTGGTCTACGTGAAAGGGCATTTGCTACCACATTGTTCTTACCTTTGACATACTCAATGTCAAAGTCATACGCTTGGATCTTACTAATCCACTTCTGCTGTCTCTCCTGTAGCTGCTTCTGCTCCAAAAAGAACTTGAGGCTGTTGTGATCAGTCCTCACCCTGAACTGTTACCCAACAAATATTTTCGGTACTTGGCCAATGCATGCATGATGACCAGCATCTCCTTGTCGTATATAGAATACAACCTCTCATGCGGAAGGAGCTTCCGGCTCTCAAAGGCTATAGGGTGACCTCCTGCATCAACACTGTGTCGATCCCCTCTCCCGATGCATCACTCCAAAACAAATGGCTACGTAAAATCCGGCAATGCAAGCACTGGGCAGCTACTCATAACCTCCTTGAGCCTGTCAAAGGCTCGCTGCGCTGTATCCGACCAACTGAATGCTCCCTTCCTCGTCAAATCTGTCAGGGGTGTAGCAAGCTGTGAGAAACCCTTGACGAACTTCCCGCAGTAAGTGCAAATGCCAATGAATCCTTGAAGTTCTGACACATTTCTCGGCTCCGACCAATCTCTGATGGCCCTGATCTTCTCCTCATGGACCCTCACTCCGTCCACCCCTATGATGTGTCCCATGTATAACATCTCCATCAACCCAAACTCACACTTGGAGAGCTTGACATAGAACTGTTGCTCTCCCAAGATGCGCAATACTGTCTCAATGTGCTGGAGATGCTCCTCCCAAGTCTTATTGTAAATGAGGATATCATCAAAGAACACCAACACAAACTTCCTTAAGTGACTGCAGAAGATGTGATTCATGCAAGACTGGAATGTAGCTGGGGCATTGGTTAGCCCGAAGGGCATCACCAAAAACTCAAAGTGCCCATAGTGACACCTGAAGGCGGTCTTGGGAATGTCATGTTCCCTCACGCGAATCTGATGGTACCCAGATCTCAAATCAATCTTTGAGAAGAACCATGCTCCTCTCAACTGGTCCATCAATTCATCGATCTTGGGTATGGGGTACCTGTTCTTTAGGGTCTTCTTGTTCAGGGCCCTATAGTCAATGCACATCCTCAATGTACCGTCCTTCTTCTTCACCAACACCACAGAAGAAGCAAAAGGACTTGTGCTCGGCCAAATGTGCCCAAGAGCCAGCAACTCTTGAATGGCCCGCTCAATCTCATCTCGATAAGCCTTGGGGTGACTATAGGGGGTGGTAATCACTGCCTATATGCCCTGCTCAAGCTCGATGGTGTGCTCAAACCCCCGATCCAGTGGTTGTCCCGGTGGAATCTCCCCAAATACTGTGGCATACCGGTCAAGGATGCACTGTATCTCCAGGTGCATTGCCTGCCTGTAGTCCCTGCCTCTGATGCACGCAACTCCACTGCCACTCTATGTCCCCCTTCCGGAAGACTGCCTCCATCCGATGAGCTGAAACAATCTGAGGCAGGTATGTGTGTTGTCCCCGTATCTTCTCATGCCTCCCTGTCTTCTCATCATCCCACTCCATCACTAGGGCCTTCCAATCTGTAGTGACCTTCCCTAGAGTGATGAGCCACTGAACACCCAGTACTATGTTGGTGTCCGGAATATTGACCACGAAGAAGTGGTCGGTCAGTGTGTAGGTGCCCATCGTCACTGATAACTTTGGAACATAACGAGCACACACCATGGTCTAATCTCCTGGGACCAAAACTGAAAATCCATCGAAGCTCTCCGTTGGTATACCTCTCCGCTCAACCATCTATGCATCGATGAAGTTGTGGGTGGCCCCACTGTCAACCAAAACTGAGACTTGTTGGCCACGTATTGTCCCCCGTACCCGCATTGTCAAATACTTGGGAACTCCTCGCAATGCTGCAAGGGCTCCTTCAGTAGGTGCAAAAGCTGCACCACCTGCTGCTAGTGGTGGAGGCGGCAAGGGACCCTGCACGGCATGACTATCTCTTGCCTCCACATCATCCTCGTCATCCTCTTTCCCGCTGCTCTCGGAGAAGACCTCAATAAAATGTGCTTTGCCAGCAACACATCTATGTCCTGGTGCCCATGGCTCCTGACAGGTGAAGCATAACCGCTTCTTCTTCAACTCCCTCTTGGCATCATCGTCAATCTGTACTCGTCCTAGATTCCCCTTCGAAGGCGGAATCCTCACATCCTTCCCCTTAGGTTGAAAAGCCTGTCGCTGGGGGTAAGGTGTCCGGGTCCTGGGTAAGACATCCTGTAAGTCCCAGGTCCTAAGTAAGACATCCTGTAAGTCCTGGGTCCTGTTAATAGCATCCTGAAGTGTGGTTGGTCTAGCAGATCTGACTAGACCCTGAAGTGGTTCTGCTAACCCCTCAACATACATGTAGATCCTCCATGTCATGGATAGATCTGGCACCATCACTGAAACCCTCAAAAAGTCTGCAATGTAGGTCTCTGGGTTCCTTGTCTGTTTGAGCCTCGTCAGCTCAACAAAGTGTTGTTCCGGATCCCTCCGGTCGAACCTCTCCATCAATCTCCTGGTGAACTCGACATATGTCGTCACTGTGGAATGCCCGAGTGTAACCATCCCATGGAACCACCAATCCTTGGCCTCACCATCCAAATGTAATGTTGCCACCTTGATGGCATCTGCCTCCGACATCTGGTTAAGCTGGAAATAGATGTCCAACTTATCCACCCAAGACCTTGCCGCAATGTTTGATGAACCATCAAAAGTAGGCAAGTGGAATCTGCTAGTTGTGTGGTGGGTGTCTCCATTGTGATAATGTCGGTGTCCTCTGTGATGGTCGCGAGGTCTACTATCCCGCTGGAGCTAAACAAAATCTCTGAATGAAAGAGCATCCCTGAACTCCTGCCCATAGGCCTGGTACTCTGCAAAATAATCGCCCATATGACCAGGCTCTGCATCCTGCTGGGCTCCGGCCCCTGTGTTCGCTCCTAGGAAAGTGGGCATGGTAGAGCATGTAGAGGCATGTGAGGCTATCTGCGGGGTAATATCATGTTGAGTGGTACCTTGCTCTGGAAAATGGTGAGATGTACCCGATCCCTCATCAATGTGGAAAACCCGTGGGTTCTTACGCTGTCTAGCCTCCACTGTTGTGAATCTCTGCCCCATCACCTCAATCTACCTCGACAGATCCTGCACTGATTTGAGGAGCATGTCCGCAAATCTCCTCCCGTCCTCATCTGTCATCGGATCCTCCTGCTCTGTGTCCACTACAGGCTCCTTCTATTCTACGTCCACCACAGTTTCCTCCTGTTCTGCGTCCACCACCAGAACAGTCTCCCTCCCCGTAGGTGTTCTCCAACCTACATCCAGTGTCTTTGTATCTCCTACCTCTGTAACAGATGTAGGGCTTTTCCCCCAGTGTCATAGATTGCTAGCTCCACAGGCTGAGCCAGATCTATGCTCTAATACCACTGTAATGTCCCATTCCAGAGATATTCCCCAAAACCCCAGTAACTCCAACTAAATACGCACAAATGATATAATAACTGGGAAGCTCAAAATGATAAAAATAACAGTGGTGCAACATATAATAATGGAAACATGAAATATAAGCAGAGACTCAAGAAATGCAAAGAGAAATGCTAAGCCATTTTATTATACCGAGTAATGGAATGAGTACAGGAGGTGATCAGAAAAGATGACACCTCGACTTGCACCAGGCAAGTGAAGAAATACACTCAGAATAGCAAAGAATGGCCTCTCTCTGAACTGTGTGGATGCTGCTGGGAAACTGTCGTGCTGCTGCTGGAAATAAAATGAGGATTTGGGGTTGTTCCCCTCCTCAGAAAATACTGAAACTCTGGAATCAGCCTCTACTTAGAAAACCCAGAAAGCGTTTCTGAAATGGCTGACCCCCGAAAATCGCCTCCTTGGGGAATCACGCAATCCCTCAAGGCTTTGCGCTGCCACTAAGTAGAATCCTCCAAAATACTGCCTAAAACTCTGCCAAACTCCTCCAATATGCAAGAGTTGATCTCTTGCTCAATCTCCCAACTCAACTCCCCCACAAACAACCAATCTGAAACTGCTCCCAGAAAACTGCGTCTCTCTCTCTCAAGACTGCGCAGTCCTCCAATGCTCAGCTCCACCTCAATGCCAAAGGTCAAAACTACTGCAAAAAAGACTGCTGAAACTACCTTGCCCGAGTAGCCACTCGAAGTCCCCTAGGGCTAAGGGTGAGATCTCCGAACGGGGACACTCAGTGCAATAAACAATGCTGCAGACAGGCTAAACAGCCAGCCTGCTCCAAGTTGAAGTGACTAGCTCAAATGCTCATAACTGAATGCTAAAATGAGGAGGCTCCTCTCTCCTTTATAGCATTGGCCTCTCTCAATCCCGATTCCCAAGGCTCACCTCCTCCAACGTAATCTCCACTTGCCACGTGTTACTTTTCCCATTTTGCGCAGTCCCTCCAAGTGTCTGCGTGGTCCTTTGGCCCCCTTGGCTCCCCTTTAAGTCACAACGTTGTGCTACTAGGAAGTGACTTTTATTCTAAAAGCGAGTTATGTCCCCTTTTCCTCACCTTTTTATTTACAAATAACTATAGAAGGCAAAATTGAGCAAAATCAAATATTCCAACTAGCCATGGCTAATTAGGAATATTACAAGAAATTTCGGCCCCTATAGTGGCCCAGAATTTCGGCCCCTGCAACAGAATGCCCAGAAAAATTGCAAACCTGAGAGAGAAGATTCTATCCACACGTGTAAGTTGCAAGAGAGAGAAGAGAGAGTCAATTTGTCCTATTCATCCTATTTCTCCTTCTTGTCCTTCGCTTGCTTGCCCAGAACTTGCTTGTGAGAGAGAATGTGAATGCCCAAGTGGAGGAGATCGAATTGCCTTTATATAGTAGTCTATTTTGGCAGAATAGATGCGTATTTAGCCAGGGCCGACTTGACCTGGAGAGAGGTCGACTTGACAACCTTTGGAGCCAAAAATTATATTTCAAAAATTCAAATTTGCTTCTTTAAAAAGTTGTAATGGGACTTTGACTCAAAATAAATTTTCTTTTGACTCTAGCATTTAAAAATATGCTCTACAATGATAAATACAAATACATCAAGTAACGAAATATATATTATGAAAACCAACCATAGTTACAAATTCAACACTCCCTCTTGACTAGGGAGGTATTCATAATCACTGTCATAGATGTTCTCAAGTTCACAAATTTCTCTAAATAAAAGGTTATACATCAACCACCAACATCATCATCTATCATCAGCATCTGCTAGTGGCCATATCCAGGGAGGCACCAAACCAATGGCAAAGTCAGCAACATATCAAGACTCAGTCCTCTAGCGTGATCAGTCCTCAAATCTCATGGCCTCTCCCTAGGCCAAAAATGTTGAGACCCTCAACTAGCAAGCACTCACTCACCCTTCTTGGTGAGAACTCTAGGCCAAGACCTCACTCAACCCCTCTTGGTTGGTGATCGGGTCAAGATGTTGAAAGGACCTCACTCCATCCTACCTGTTGTGTGATCAGTGTCCAAGATCTCACTACACCCTTGGTGTGGGATAAGATCCAGATGTTAAAGGACCTCACTCCAGCCTTCCTAGTGTGTGATCAAGGTCCGATACCTCACTCCACCCTTCCTGGTGTGTGATCAGGGTCCAAATACTAACAGACCTCACTACACCCTTTCCTAGTGTGTGATCGAGTCTCCTTTAAGAGGTAGTCACTCAATCCTGCCTATTGAGCACTCTAGGCCTCTTGGACCCATTATCCCTATCAAGAAAAAGTACATATGTGTTGCAGTCTTGCAGACATATCAGCACTCCCTCTCAATGATAGGGGTAATCTCTATGAGCCCTAGCTTGTCTTTGAAGTACACGAACTTGTCCCTGGGCAATGGCTTCATCAGAATATCAGTTGCCTGCTCATAAGTGGAGATGTACTTGAGCCTTATCGCTCTCCTCTGTACCATATCATGGATGTAGTGGTACTTGATCTCAATATGATTCAACCTGTCATGGAACACAAGATTCTTCGAAAGCTTCACATAGCTTTGTTTATCGCAATGTATCGTTGTGGTTTCCAACTCCTAGCCAAATAATCCAAGCTATGTTGAGTGTGACTGATCTACGCTTCCTGCTCATCCAAGATATCATAGCAAAGCCCAAGCTAAAGCATACTTGTTCTCTCCTAAGCTATAAGAAAACCCGTCACTTGGGATCTGAGCACTTGTTCTCTCCATGCAAGCTTCTGCAACGCGTACATTGGCAAGTATACTTTGTCACTTGGTTATTTCTTTCGATAGGAATTCAATTTGAAATAACTTTGATGGGGGAGTGGATTTTATAGTGGTCCTTGCTTTCACTACCGGACCTGGAAGTGTTAATTGGGCTCCTCGTTTTCGAGATGTTGAGTATGTGGTCGGGGTGGATTCTCCTCTGGCACTTTTGCTTTCTCCTTCGCGATGGATGGTCTAATGTCTCAATTTGGTTCCTTACCTGGGTTGTTTGGAATCTACTATTGTGGGTCGAGTGGTCTTATTTCTATGGTAATGTGGCCTTTGCTATGGTAAGGCTCTGGGGCAACTATTTTGTCTTTCCTTATATTCCTAGGAGGGTGATTGATGGGGTGGTTGAGGTTTATGAGGCCCGACAATGGCACCTCTATTAGTGGCTCCCCATCTCCTCTTGGGACTCCTTCTATGTATTGGGCTTTGAGTGCATTGGTTGAAAACCCTGAGAGGTGTAGGTGTTCAGGCACGGGTCTTTGCTTATGTTTTGTGTTGCCTTTGCTTATTATTTCGTTGCTCGTCGAGCTAGGAGGTGGCTGCAAGCAAACTCTCTGGTCCAACCTAGCCAACAATGGAATGGTTGGTTTTGAGTCAGAGGGGAGTGTGGTCTCAGCGGCCACAGTCGAAGGTGGTCGGCAAACGGGGTTCAGACAGCAAGGTGTGAGGCAAGGAGGACACCGGATTCGAGTAGCCTCAATGATCCATCAGCAAGGGCATCCTCGCCACGGAGGCAGACGTCGTGGGCAATCAAATGCACGGGCTGACAAGGGGGTGGGCATCAATAAGGATGAGGCTAAAGGTGTCGCCAGGGAAGGAGAGGTTGCCCACACCCCAGCTCCTTCATCGGGTCATGTGGAACAGCCACCCTCTCTGGACACAATTGCAGAAAAACTTTGAGATATCCAGGCCAACCTGGATATTTTGTGGGAGCATAGGTATGAGGACGAGAATGAGATCGTGGCATACATCAATGATGTGCAGTGTTGTACCCATTTTGTCACAAGTCCAACGAAGAAGTGTACAAT
Source organism: Pinus taeda (assembly GCA_000404065.3). Lineage (NCBI taxonomy): Eukaryota > Viridiplantae > Streptophyta > Pinopsida > Pinales > Pinaceae > Pinus > Pinus taeda. Next base: position 72,471 of record APFE031318834.1, read on the forward strand.
TTTTTTCAAGGACCAGAATCATCATCCAGCCAATTACTATATCATTGTAAACCAAATTTCTGCAAGTTGTAATGTAAATGATGCCTGTATAACCGTTTAATTATGTAACAACCTAGGTAAGCCTTTGAATTTGGCAATGAATTTCATCCTAGGAGGTTTTTTAACCTCACCGAATTATGTGTGTTTCTAAACATGGATAATCGGCAGAGTTTTTCCTCTAGCTTGAACCCCAAAGCTAAGGTGGAGTTCATAATCAAAATCTTAAGTGAGTCCTACCTTTATATCGAGTCTTTGTAAAAGTGGTTTGAGAATAATTTTAGCTATTTGGCTAAATTATTTTATTACAAATCACTTGGTCTACTAGATCATATTGTGTCGTAGAATTGAGTAAGTCGGTATAAGTGTAAATGTGTATTCCAATTTCCCCCTTTGAGGGTTGAATTTGTAATATCTGATGTAAAAAATATTTTAGTGTGTGGCCCCTCATACCTGGCCACCATGGCTAAAATATTTGAGAGTGGAAAAAATAATTAATTCTCTCTAGTGACAATTAATTAATTTTTTCTGGCAAAAATAAAATTAAATCCTAAGCTAGAAAATTAATTAATTTAGAATCAAAATTAATTTTAGGGAAATTAATTATTCTCCAAGTGGAAAAATCGTGGGTCAAAGGAAAATTAATTTTTGGAGGTCCCCCACCAAGGCAAAAATGGATATTTTAAGAAAAATTAAGCCCTTGAACCTTGGTGGTTGAGTCAAAGTTAAAATTTTGAAGAAATTAATCCAAAATATTAATTTTTGGATTAATTAAAAATGGTTTTAAAGAAAATTTCGAATTTTTCTCAACATGGAAATATTCGGCTATGGAACAACCGTAGGTGGGATCCTCAGAACTACCTTAGGAATGTTAAACCCCTGACATTTGAAAGGAAGGCTTGGGCGGGTTGAACCTTGACTATTTACCTTTACTCAGCAGCCTACTTCCCTTTACTTCACTCTTACCACCAACCATGTTCTACCCACCTATAGATACTCCCTCACCCTATCCTCCTTCACTGATCCTGCCTTACCGTCTCGGGATGAAGACCTTACTTACTGTCTGGGCCTTTATCTCGTCTCTTAATCCATCTCGGGTGGGAAGGACTTAGGGTAAAAGGCAAAGAAACGGATGGGGGCTTAGAGAGGCCTGCCTTATTAAGGGAATTCATAGCCGAACATGTGAAGGAAAGTGACTTCGGAGGGATTTCTCTATAAATAAAAGCCATTTTGCTTTTCAAGTCATGAAGAAAATTATGGTCTCGGCTACCAGTGGATGATGTAAATTTGTAATGTTCATATTGAGCCATTGCTCTGTTGGGAACATTTGATTTCATAATAAAAAGACTTTGGGGTTCAGTTCATGGTGTTCTTTTTCCATTGATTTCTAGTACGTGCTAGTTCTGTGCTTTCCTATATTGTGCTAAATAATTATTTATGAGCTTGTTATTTCATTTGTCAGTGATAAGAACATTCTATTGCTAAAATTTGGTTTTATCGTAGGTGATCTGATTCACCATATGATCTAAGAAGTTTGCTTGAGAAAATATATAGAGATTTGCAGGTACACTATCCCTTGCGCTCCAAGTTCACAAACTTTGGGGAAGAGCCAACCTTGGTTGAGCTCTAGGAAATTTTATATGGCGTTCTTACTTTGCTAAGGGGTGTAGCCAATATTCAAATTTTCGAAAAATACATCCCTCCATTGCGATTATTCAGAATTTATTTTCTCAAAAAGATTTTATTTTACAAGCATTGCATATTTGTAAATATTTTGTAAATTAATTTTGTAAATTATTTCTAACCCTTGTTTTGCAGTAGATGGGGTTTTGGACTTTATTTTAAATTGTGTATATTTTGGGGTTTTGGGGAAAATTTTATTTCATTTGTGCAGGTGAATTTTCAAGCCATACCAGCTTTATGAGGGTTTCTAGCCTCATTGAAGGAAAGTGTTGGGGTTTTGAGCTGGATCTAGGCCTAGGAAGGCAAGATCCACCCTCTAGCTTCCCTCCAAGCTCAATGCTCAAGCCAAAGAAGAAGCCACTAGCCCTCAAGGAAGTTTTCCATGCCATTTTGTGGCAATTTTTGATGATCTAAAGCAAATTTATCAATTTTGCAAGGGTCCAAAATTTTTTTAGGACTTCTAGGCCTAGCATTGGCTCTCCAACCTTAGTCATACCCTTATGGGTCCTCTTAGAGGCCTCAGCCTCCATTTGGAGAGTCGTTCAGCCCTCTAGAGGCCTCAACCTCCTAGCGGCAGACCTCAGGGCTAGGCCGCAGCCCCTAAGGGGCTCTCCTCCTTAGTCACAAGCCTATCTAGGCTTGTGGATGCCTTTCTAGGGCTTCATGGCCCTGGCCGCATGCCTTGAAGGCCTCCTCCTGCCCTTCGTGAGCCCTCTCCCTCCTCCGCTAGCCTTCTTCTCCTCTATCACAGCCTCCTCTTCTTCTCGGCCCTCCTTCTAAGCCTTGATGTTAAGCTTTCATGCCTGTCATGGGCCTATTTGGCCTCCTCCCTTAGTCGTCGCCTTTCCTTGAGCCTTTAGCCCTCATCATTGCCTCATTCTAGCCCTATTTGCCTCTTTCCATCTCTAATTTGGGTTATCATTTGATTTTTTTCCTCTAACACTTTGTGGTTGCAGAAGATTTTGGGCTAATGCTTGTGATTGCAGGTGGTCTAGTAATTGGAGAAATTTTGGCCAAGAAGACTAGTCATTTTCAAGGCCCAAAGGCCTATTGGTTTGCCTAGTCTAACCGTCATCTCCATATCTGTTTTAATAGCAGCCATCTAATCCTTTGCTAACAGTGGTATATATCTCATATAAGTGGCATAAAAATCACTAACAAGCCCCATAAATTCATTAACTAGTCATTGTACAAATTGGGTAATCATTATTGGGCTTGTTTCATGAATTTTGAGGACTGACATATTTACTAAGGAAGTGTAATAAGGTCTGATCATAACAGTGATATCTAGAGATCCTAGGCTAATCAAGCATTTGTATCTTGGTTTCCATTGCTTCATTGGTTATATCTTGTGTTGGCAAAGTTATTTAAGAGGGCTGCCTTCCAGATTTCCCTTGGCTGCCTCATTCATCTCATTTGCACTCTTGCATGCATGCACTCATAAGGCATTTCTCACTGTTTGCATTCTCATCTAAAGTGCTCTCATTTAAACAAGAGAGACTGTTTTGGTATATTTGGCATAAGATTAGCTACTGCTGTCCTAAAAGTTTGATTATTGCTCATTGGATGTCATTGGAACATAAGTTACAGAAAGGCTTTTATTGGTTGATGCTCCATTGGGGAACATAGCATATTGTGGAAAGGATTGTTAGTATTGATTGGATTGTTAATTGGTTAAGTGGTTTATTGCTCTTTAATAAGAATGCTATATATTTCATGTCTTGTGAGTTTCATAATCTAGGAATTTTGCACTAAGTAACTCACTCATAAAAGCACTTAATCTCAAGAGTTGAATATGTCCTTGGATGGTTAATATTGTTTGATTGGTCACTGGAATTGGGCATATTTGTATATCTTGTTCTCACACAATAGCATTGGAGATCTATCTGTTCCACATTAATTTGGCATTGTGATAAATTTTGTGCTAATTGTGTTTAAGGAGCATTGATCATCTAAATTGTCTCTCTTGAGCAAGTGTTCACTGACATCCTTTTCATTCTTGTATTGCCTAATATAAGTGTTAACAAGAACCTTGGCTAATTGTTCTAAGTAATGTCGTGGATAATTGCTCTAGTCTCATTTCTTTGCCATCATTGTCATTATTGTTTCATGGTTAAATTGGATACATATTGTGGATGATAATTTGTCTTTGACATATTGGTGAATTGTTATTTGGAGCATCTATCTTATTTCCATTTGGTACTTGAGCAATTATCTCTTGGTTTCATTGGATTAATCTTTTGAGCACTCTACCTTGTGATTAAGATTGCCCTTTTCGTCAATTAAGTACTCCTCATAACTAAAGATTAATTGTAACAAAGTACTTAATATCATAAGTAATCTCAACTCAAGATCACTCAATCATTTGCATTTGCATTCTAGGCTTGGTCTTGCATTAATAAACTTACCTCCATGCACAAGCTTGGTTGATAGAAATAAAGGAACACCCTTCATCTTGTAGCTTGCGAAGGATAGATCCTCTCTAGTGGTTAACACGGTGACCTTATAGTCGCCAGAGCCACAATCTCTGCAATGCCAGAGGCACCGGGTGGTTAGATTTCAAGGGGAGGTTCGTTACCCAAGCATTTGCTTGCTTCGCCTTGACTTCTCTCTACAACCTACTTTAGAGACTAGACTCAAAATCAACCTAGTTAGGCATTAAAATCAACCAAGATTTTTGTATCTCACTTAGATTGTAGAACTTGCATTTCATCTAGGATAGCTAAGCATCTCGTAGGCAGGGATTGTTCATCCAGTCATTTGGTACTTAATCGATATAAAATAAGTAATTGACTCCATAAGGCACTAGTCTCACATAACAATCTAATCTAATCCTTAAAATTGCTAAATCAACCAAGTGGCTAGGCCATTCAATTGTGTCTCCTGGACTTGTTGGTTGCCAACAAGTCATGCATTATCACATTCCATAAGGACTACCCCCCATACCCTGCTATTGGGAGACAGCTAGAATGGAGTGGGCGCAGTTCAAAGTGACAGCCCCCACCCTGAGTCGTTGTCGCACCATGCCTATACAATTTGAGCGACAACATGCAGTTCAGTCAGAACAAGATCCTGGAACAGCAGGCTGCCATGAGATGCAGTCAACACCGAAACAATGAAAGAATGGATGAAATTGAAGCACGCCTGGCCCATATTGATTATCATATACATGAAGATCGTGGGCAGCCAGTTAATATGGGCAATCACACTCGGAACCCCCCTCCTTAACATGAAATCTGCAAGTTGTGTTCTAGTTTTGTTTGCTTTTTGGTATATTTGGCCATTTTGTCCATGGGACACATGTAATGACTGGGTTTATCTTTTATTATTTCAGTCTGGCTCTTCTTGCTAACAAATCTGGTCGGGAGTGAAGCAGGGAGAGCCAAAGGCCACCAAAATGTAATCAGCTCTCTTCGGATAATATAAGAAGCTTTTTTGACTGACAAAAAAAAAGATAGGCAATAATAAATGGTAATTGATGTATCAGTCAAAATCAATTTGGAAATTGTATTTTGCATTTTCTTGTCCAACATATTCTATTATTTGTGAGATTTTCTATGAAATACAGTACTTGTATGCACCAACAAAGAAGATAAATTTTCAAACTCTGTATCCAAATCCAGTCCTACACAAAAACATGTACTGTGAACGCTTGCAACCATAAGAAAGAGAAGATGTTTTTTTGCAGAGTTCGAAATTAAAGATAGAAGTGCATGAAATTCAAAGAGACCATAAAATGTTGATATGGAAGAAAATATAACTTCACTTTTCTTCTTAAAATGAATAATATATATTAAACTGGATGCTAATTTTATTGAAAATCACAATGAGATCTTCATTAAAATGAAAGTACAGTAAGTCATAAGCATTATTGTTACCAGGCAAGACATATGTAGCCCAAGCTGGAACACGTTCAAGAGGACCTTCTGGAGTTCTGAAGAAAACCTTTACTCGACAACCATGTGGAATACTAGGGATATATTTTTTCATCCATGCTTTACGTCCTTTCCGTAGTTCTTCCCAATATGCAAGAGGAGGCTTCTTTTCTCTCACCCTTTTACGCCAGACAGGATCATCAACAATACGCATACCACTAAATGTTGTGCCATCATCAATCACATCAATAGGAGGCAAGTTGCTCTGTGGTTTATTTTTTTGACTTTCTTTCCAAGCTTGGTATCTTGTCCGTGCATCAGGAATGTTGTCTAATTCTTCTTCTGTGGGACCATTAGGACCAAATATCTCTTCATACAATCTATCTGGCAAGTCACTATCTATATATTCATCCTCTCCTGGTTCCCAATAATCATCATTCATTTTCTGAAAAAGAGCATCAATATCAACATCTTTGTCGCCACGATCAAAGTCATCTACATAGTTATACTCCTGGAAATAATACTTTTCTTCTGGTTCTCCATCACAAAGCTTATCTCCTAAAAATATTCGCCAATATCCATAATCGTCTCGGCCAAAATGTCCTTCCTTGGCACAGTTCTCTGTCTCAGACCAATCATTGAAGTCACCAACAAGAGAGCATGACCTAGCACCTGGACAGTAGATTTTCAGTTTTGCTAGCGTATGTAGAACAAGTAATACAAGAATCAATCTCAGAATGAAAAGCCAGCCCAATCCCTTATTTAACAAATTCAAGTGCCAATATGCTTAACCAGCTTCTCATCAAAATGCAATGCCTTAAATATAAATGACTTCATAAACTAATTATAATTCTAATGAAAAAAAACAGTATCAGAGCAATTGAAATATATAAAAACTAATTCTGAAATTATAAGGGAACATTGAACAGCTAGAAACAATAATCGATTATTTGGATGCTGCTCTTCCATAGAGAAAAATGAGAAATCTGCTAATCTTCTAATGCAAATATTGGACAAGTTTACCACTGACATCTACAATGAGTAATTTGCTTTGGAGCTATTGATCATCCACTGATGTTTGTAATGACCCATCTTTAAATACACATATTATATGCTCCTGATAAAAAAATAAAATAAAATAAATATATATATATATATATATATATATAAATAAAAATGATATTAATAAAATAGAATAAAAATCAAGTATTAATATCAATAATTAATTAATCTAAAGTTCTAAAGTTTATATTAAAAACAAACTTAAATAAAGTGAAAGCATACATGAATATAAAAAGGGCAAAGAGACAACGAATATGATAAGGTACATATCAATGTTATAAAGTTATAAAAAGGATACGTATATGGTTAATAGAGGTGTAATACTATTATAATAACCATAACACATTATGAGGGAAAAACATTATAAAACCTTAAAGCTTCATATGAACACCTGTAACGGGAGGATGACTCGCGCCCTTGAGGAAGCTGTCACTGCGGGAGCAGAAAATCAGGAGGACAAACCAGAAGAAGAAGATTGACCATTGGAAGAGCTTTAATCAGTCTGAGGTTCTGGGCACGGGGGGCAGTGAGCTTCTGCAAGAAGCTTACTGGATTGAGCTCTGCTGAGTCTGGCTGGGTGGAATTGGTTTGCCGGTAATTGGATCAGAGTAACCGCAGTGTCATCAACTACACCAGAGCAGGCAGCAGTTCAGGCAGGTGTTCAAAATCCTTTACGGTTACTGTATTTCAGTTTTGGTTCTTACCGTATTTCAGTTTATGGTTCTTACAGTGTTCTTATTGACCACCATCTATAAGAAGTGAGATGCACAGATCCAATTAGTAAATTATCTCATAAAGGCATTTTTGTTAAGGACAATGGCATCTAACTATGAAAGTAAGCAGATTTGTGTTAAATTTGAAGAAGAAGCAACCTAATTGATAATGACTGTCATACAAGAACGGTAAATTCGGGATAACCACTTCATAGAAATTAACTCGAAAGGGCATGAAACTTCTCTTTGAGTTTGCAATAGAACTTAGTTCTAAACAACATAAATGTTCTAAACAAAGAAACGCTTCAATAATCAAACATGACAAAGTGGGAACCATTCTATCACAATGTGTGGAATATGATTAAAATGGAAGGGGATTCACTGCAACAAAAATATAGAGACTAGAAAAAGATTGGTAATGTGATTATCAAATCTACTCGTTCCAAGTTGAGGTGGATGGATCATATCTATCTTAATCACATTTTGCTGTACTTTGACCTTAGTTCAACAGGTTTCTCCATCCCGATCTAAAATCAAGATATACCAGTTGAAAAACTACACAAGTATCTTAAAATGATGGTAATCTTCTCTTGTGGTTATTGACATTATGGTTAAGTGCCCACATTATTGTATTTCTAAATTATGGTTTAATAGCTGACCTAATCAACATTATTTTTTATTATTCTAGGTGGTTAAGGCCAACATAAGCATTTATGTGCGCCCATAACCCCCTTATGAGGAAAGGCACCTCACCTCATAAGTTGTGTATACCTACACACCTTATGAATATTATGTATCATCATTTTGAAGTTATTAGTGATTGGCTCTTTTGCCTAAGTGCACCATATCTCTTGTTTTCTTGTCCATGGGTTCGCATCTCCTTATGTGATATTCTAGCTCAAGGTTTATGTTGGATTAGGGTTTGTTGAAGTGTTCACCATAGATCCCATTACTCCTCATTCCAGTAGGGGTACATACATTTTTCATTTCGCATATCATCATTGTAAGCCAAAGGTCACAAATCAAAACCCATGTAAAAATTATATGTCTTTGTATTTAGGTGTCTTAGGCCTTGTGACAATTGACCATGGCCAGTCCCTTTGGGCTAAGTCTTGAGTCTTCTCACCTTGGATAGGATTGGAGGCTTGTGGATGGACCTTATCGGGACTCATGGTTTATGGGAACCTTGGTTATGTCAAGGTGAACACTAGTGCATGGACCAATACAACCCACATCATGTGCACCTATGTCTTACTGCATGGTTATGTGTGTCATTCAGTCCATATGTGTCATTGGCCTTGACGCAATATTCCTCAGATAGTTCTCAACATGTTAGTCTCACAATTTCAGCAATTTCACATTTCCAAGACAATTCATGTTTCCTGATGCATGTGGTCCTAGAAGTCAAAAGTCATTTTGGTCTCAAAATACTCAAAATGAAGAGAAGCTGACATACCATGTTGAATTTTTTCAACAATGTGAAGGAATTGTGCAGAAACAGATGGTCAAAGTTGGTCCAATGGCACGTGGCAGTTTCATGTGGCAAAACAAGGGCAAAACTTGACAAATTTTGGGATGCATTACGTCAAAACTGGTCTGCAAAATTCATTGGACAAAACCCAAATGGTAGATTCTCCAGATCCTCTAGGGCATTGAAGATCCCTCTCTCATGTGTGATGACAAGGAATGGCAACATATGGTCAAGGAATGGCAACACAAGGATTGATTTCGCCAATGGGGCTAGTGGCATAGGAAACCAAGGCAAAAATCAATAACTTGTGGTGAAACCAAGGCAAAGTACCAAAGGAGGTCAAAGGAAATGCAAAGGTGGCCAAATCGACATTCTGCTAACCATTATGGTCAAAGGAAATAGTCATTGGAGATCAAGAGGTGAGCACTGGAGGTCAACAAGACCGTATGGTGGCACATGAAGAGAAAACTAGCTGGTGTAAAGTCAATGAACCTTTCAAGCAAGCAAATCAAACTTCGAGAGGACTAATTCAAGTACATTCCAAGCAAGTCGAACCAGTGTTGCACGAAGCGCCCCCCCCCCCGGTTCCAAGCCTCGAAGCGCGTCCCTTATGGAAGCGCCTAGGAAGCTTGGTCGGAAGCGCCGCCTCGGCATTTTTGGACGCTTCCTGGAAATTTGGAAGCGTCGCTTCCGAAGCGCGCTTCTTACGGTGCTTCGAGTGTCGGAAGCATGGCGCTTCGGAGGAGGAAGCGTACGCTTCCAGAAAAGCTTCCGGAAAAGCGTTTAGAAAATCATTTTTTTTTTTCAATTTTTTTTAAATTTTAGGTGAGTTTGCTTGTTGGGGTGGGTCCACCTTGGGTTAGGGTGACGAATGAAGGCAAAAAATATATATAAATATAGCAGAAGCTCCCTCATGGTAATGTTAAATCTTAAAGTAAAAGGATGAAAATGAAAAATATTTCATCCTTTTACTTAAATTTTTAACATTACCATGAAATGACTCAGGATGTTTGAGAGTGGTTCCAACCTCATTGGACTTCATATGGAGAAAACAGAATTTCATATTCTATTCAAAATTCAGCAAACTTAACAGTTTTCAGGAATTCAGGATCAATGGGATTGTGGCATTTCATTAGATTATATCAAGTATGAAAGTATGCGATTAGCATTTAATCAAGAGCACCAAGCCCTATATGTACCCTAGTGTTGGTGGTGTTAATTGTTGAACTCCTTTGTCACGCCCTTAGCAAAAAATTACCTATCAATCAAGTCAAAATCATCGACCAAGCATGTTAAGCTTTTTCTACCATAACTTAAGTCTTGAATTAGGTAGTTTGATTCAAAATTGGGAAATGTTGACTAATATCCCTAGACAATCGAGGTAGAGGCAAAGGCTAGATAAGAGGAGAAGAATCTAGATTCTAAATGGTTGATGCTTGAATAGTTAATCATTAATGTACAATGGATGTTATATCTA
>APFE031318834.1:82807-107741 GCA_000404065.3 Pinus taeda
ATATATATATATAGCAGACGCTTCCGCGGACGCTTCGCTTCCTAGATTTTTGGAAAATGACGCTTCAGCGTCCCCGCTTCCAAAAAACGCTTCCGCTTCGCTCCCGCTTCGTGCAACATTGAGTCGAACTACCTAAGCTAGCTTACGATGGAACGTTAAGCATACAAAGTGGAATGTTGAGCATCTTTGGACCATCTCCCTTCACCTATTCATTTTTCGAGATCAATGCAAGTGGAATGTTGGACTTCTAAGGGCCATAAGAACCAAATTGAACTCCCTAACTTGGAAAAAGCAAGTAATGAAATATTTTAATGGATTTTTACTTAGTCTCTAACATGTTGATGACAAGTAATACTATTTTCCAAGGGAGTAGTTGAAATAGCAATTAACTAGTCATTTAAAGAAAACTATAAAAGACAAGCCCCTCTCTTTCAATTAGTTATTGAATTGTGAGATCAATATATGCCATAATTTAGAACTTTCATTTTTGCAAACACTTTGTCTCTATTGTGTCGGTTCGTTCTTCTAATTCATGTTTTCTTGATATGTGTTGTAACTAGGCCTTTAATAAAATAATTCATAACTAGTAGGGATTACACAAATTTTGGAGGGATAGTTCATTGAGGGGTTACATAGCCATGTGGAGAGGGTGAACAAGGCACTAGTCTTCTTCATTGCTCTTGTTCTAGGTGGAGCAAGTTGAAACCAAGAGTTGGACCAATCCTTATAGGGGATAGCTTCAACCAAGTGAAGATCTTTCCACTATGTAGTCAACCTGAAGATTGGAGACATCTTGCTAAAGGCCGCTCTTAGTTGGCTCCAGAACGTTGTGGAAAGTTTTACATAGGTGGGATCGATACATTCTTCTTGAGTACAATCCCACCAGACTGTCCAAAGTACATGGTCAACTTACATGTAATTGTGATTCACAACTAACAATATAGAAGATAAGTTGTGGCCAAGGTATGTCATTTCTCAACAACCAAACTTTGTTTTAAAATCCAAAACTTTTAATTTTCTGTTTTAGTTAGCATAGTTTACTACTTGCTTTTAAAACTTTGTCATAATTTAGCTAGTAACCCTTGGGATTTTGAGCAATAAAATTAGATCCAAACCAAGTGTCAGTATATTTTGATTTGAACTTTCATATACATTACCTTCAGGGGTATGTTGAGTTACATCTTGCAGATCTGCAATAAATTATAGCAATATCATTTTGCAGAAAATTCAAGGTACAAGGGTCCTTTCAATTAAGTTTATATCATAAGAACCTTGTAGTTAGTTGCCAATTTGATTTTCCTAGTTAATATCTTTTATTTCAAGCTAAAATCAATCAATTCTGACCATTAAAACTCTTATCTCCTTAATGGAAATTATTTATGAGTTTTCACCAAGTGGGGTTTTGACCCCCAAGACCTCTGCAATTGAATTTCTGGCTTGTTGGAAATTCATTTCTGTCGCAAGTTTGAGGCTGAGTGATTTAAGATCATCCACATCCAATCTCCTAACTTCCCCACCCCTAAATATTCAATTTAGAATGCCTACACACTATTAGGTGGCACTGTTAAGGGGATATTTTTGTTGTTTGTTGTGTTTTTCCTTATATTTTACAATCTGCATTCGTAGGAAAGAAAACAAATTAATGCAGAAACCCCTCTTATCAAAACTCCAAATCAAAAAAAAACTTATAGAATTGGTAAGTATATTAATTCCTAGTTCATTTGGACTATTTACGTGCTATTTATCTTCAACTTTGAGAGATTTACATTATTGGTCTGTGTTTATTTTCTGCATATTTTATGTTTCTAGATCACCATTACAACAAATACCGAAACTCCTTTGTCACCCAAGACCCCATATAAGACACTGATCAATCTTTGGTTAGGTGAAGTCCATTTAAGGGAATTCTCCCATAGCCTTTCAAGAGGAAGTTGTGTTTAAAAAGCCTGGACTTGTGCCAAGGTGACAGTGGGAACTTGTCCTATGTGTGTCAATCTTAACAGGTTGCAAGGACCTTAGCAACCCAGCAAAGTCGATCAGTAACAATTTTTGGCGTCGCTTCCGAAGAGGAGGACTTCTAGCTCTGGTTGTACACAACATCACCCTAGTAAGTTTTCCACTTGTACTTATACTTGATGAAATTATTGTTCGAGGAATAACTTGCAAGATTTCATCTGGCGACTCCATTTGAACCAATGTTGCACGAAGCGGGGACATTTTTTGGAAGAGGATCTGTAGAAACATCATGTCCCAAAAATCTAGGAAGCAAAGCGTCTCGGAATTGTCTACTATATATATATGTTATATTTTTTTGCATTTATATTCAAAAAAATACATCCAAAATACCAAATTAGTTGTAGAAGACATGAAAACATATTTTTACATAAATCAAGATAGATATGGCATCCATTGTACATCAATGATTAATTATTCCAGCATCAACCATCTAAAATCTAGATTCCTCTTCTCTTGCCTAGCCTTTGTCTCTACTTCGATTCTCTAGGGATATTAGTCAACATTGCCCAATTTTCATCGAATGGCCTAATCCAAGTCTTATAGTATGGTAAAGAAAGCTTAACATGCCTGATCAATGATTTTGACTTGAGTGAAGGGTACATTTTTGCTAAGGCCATGACAAAGGAGTTCAACAATCAACAACACCAAGACTAGGGTACATATAGGTTTCAAAGGCTCTTAATTAAATGCCAATCGCATGCCCTCATACATGATATGATCCAATGAAATGCCACAATCCCATTGATCTTGAAAACTATTAAGTCTATTGAATTTTCAATGGGATATGAAATTCTATTTTCTATATATGAAGTATGATGATGTTGTTACCACTCTCAAACATCCTAAGCCATTTCATGGCAATGTTAAAAATTCGTAAAAGGATGAAAATGAAAGATAAAGAATAATGTCACTTTTACTTTAAGAATTTAGCATTACCATTAGGGAGCATCTAGGAAGCGTCTAGGGAACATTAAGGGGCACCTTGGGAGTATTCGAAAAGCATAGTTCTTCAAATAACAATTTGAAATTTCCAACAACAACAAAAAAGCCTCGTGGAACCGTGTGAACGGTCGACCTTCTCTCGGATCCGTGGTGGATACACGCTTGAACCTCCACAGATCCACAGTCGATCCTTTCCAGATCCGCGAATCGGGCAATCGGAGCTGTGGACTGGGCCCCCACGAATCTGATTTTCTAGGAATCGCCAAAAAATGGCAGAACCGTGGATCTGATTTTTGAATCTGCAGTTCCACTGGAGGATCAGTGGCGGATCCATATGGGATGCAGTTCTGCCTCCCGATCCTTGGGGGCCGGACAAATCATGCATCATTGATCTAAACCCATTACGTCAAAAAGGTACAATATAAAGTACGCAAGTCTTTGTTCCTAAGCGCGAGTTATTTTATCAAAAAGAAAATATAGAACTAAAGCTAGGGAACTTAATCACATTGCATATTCAGACGTGTTACTTGCATTAAAAGACTTATTTGTTGAAACAGAATCAATCACAATTGATACTCCTTGGTTGAATAACCTTTATAAGCCATTTAACTTTTCAAACATAGTTGATCAACCCCATGATCTTCTAGATTCATTTAAAGAACGAACTTCATTTATTGGGGATTAGTCCATACAAGCTAGGGAATATTGGTACAATTTTGTTAAGAGTTTATCAACAATGAAAGTTACTCATTTGGACAACGTTCTTAAATGTTTTGCTCTTTCTTTGAAAAAATAATACTTCTAGATGATTTCAACATCTCCCATTTAATAGTATTAGCACATAACAACAATTGCATGATAAATTTTTCAATAGATAGATGTTTGATTTTTATTAAATACCTTATTTGAAATTAAAAGAAAGGAAAATGAAGTAATAAATGAGTTTAATGTTAGGTTTGACAAGGTTGTGCAAGATATTCCACACACTCATAAATCCACTATTCAATGCTAAGTTGCACTTGGCATATATTATGAAGACTCCATGTCCATGACACAAAGTGTACAATAATTTTTTTGAAGTTCAGAAGTCAGCAGGGCCTTCCAGTCGTGTTCTCCTTCTTCTTTTCTTCTTCAGTCCTCAAATTTCACAAACCTATGGGGATATTGTATAAATGTCAATAGCATGATGAATAAAGCTATGTAACAGACCTAGGATGCTTAAGACTCGATTAGCATGCGAGTACACCTTGGAGTGTTTCTTTTACTTTGTTAATTATTCCCACTTTTTAGCAGCAAATAATTTTCTTAGTTTTTCACTCACCGCATACCCCAAAGTTGGGGTGACAGCTTGAAGATCATGTCTTAGGTTCATCTTAATGTCATCTCTGCAATTTCGCGGAATTTGACTAAGTCTAGATAGGAATTTTTAATAATTAAGAGCAATGTGGAAAAAGTCGAAGTCAGGATTAAATCAGCAAGGGTCCAAAAGTTGAAAAACTCGTTAAAGTCGGGAGGTTTTTGAAAAAGTAGGCAAAACTAAAAAAACACAAAAATATTCATTTTTTTTTAACATTTAGAGTCTCCACAATATCAAATAAATGCATTTCCACATAAACATGTAAAGAAAGCTAATATATAATATGTATATGAAGTTTAGTGCTACATCACATATCAAAATAGTGAAACGAATCTTTAATCTTGAGTCTTGTCTGAGTCTCAACTCTCAAGAGTCAAAATATCAACAAAAAATATAATAAATGTATATCATGAGTCATCTAAAAGTTATAAAGTAATCAATCATCGAGATTCTCATCCCCTTTTATGGGAATAGGGAATGGCTTTGCCTTTTCCTCTAGAGGAAGAAGGCCCAGCCCCTAGAAATACAAATGGAGTCAGTCGTCCTCTAGAAGCCAATGGAAGAGGTGGCCTCTGTCCTATGTTGCTGCTGCCCATCCTAAATGTTGTCACCTCCTCATCATCTTCAACTAGCTCTGCCTCCTAACCCTGATGTTGCTCCTCCTCCTCTACCTCTGGCTCTCCCTCCCCTGCAACTGCTACCTCCTCTAGATCCACACCTAACCAATCTGGGATTGAGTCCATGATCAGCCTCTCAGTCTCAACCCTCCATGCAGCAGTGGCATCAATATTGTCCAATGAGATGGCTTCCACATCAGTAGGTGTCTGAAGTTGTCTCACCCACAATCGAAGATTGTAGTAGATGTAGACCATGTCATTGAGGCGTTGGGACTCCAATCTGTATTAGGGTCATAGATTGTAAATCAATACTTAGAAAATTTAAATATTAAAAATAATCCAATGAATTCAAAAAAATTAATTTGAATTTTTTTTACCTGTTGCGCTTTTTGTTGTGTATTTTGTCAAATACACTCCAGTTGTGATCACACCCAGAGGAACTACATGTTTGGCTAAGCACTCGAATGGCAAGCTTTTGGAGATGGGGTACTCTGGCACCATAGTTTTTCCATTAAGCATCTACAAGTTAAAAGAAAAATGAGAAACATAAAAAAAACATTGAAATTCTAAACTTGAAAGTTTGAAACAAACCGAAGCTTACCTAGCATTTTGGTCATCATATTCTTAATAGCCATGGTAAAACCAAATGTGCCACCTCCCATCCTATATACCTCCATTTCTTTAGAAATATCTTCACGTTCTTGCTCAGATGACACCATCCTCTCGACACAAGTGAAGAATCCATCCATCACCTCGGCATCAAATCTGAAACCACAAGCGTAAGAAAATGCGGGGTTGAGGTAGATACCTACAGCATGATTGGGGCGATGGAGGGTATTGTTCCATCGCTCATCAATCACTCTCCATATGACCTGTTGTTTCTCTAACCCCTCATCTCCCTTATCTTCATAATAAGCACAAACAGCTTCTTTGGCCCTATCCATGGCCTCATACAAGTAGCCCATTGCGGACTTGTCTCCATCAACCAACCGAAGAACCCTTACCAAAGGTTCTAAAATGGCACACACCTCCTCTACTCCTGCTCAAAAGCTCTTATCATATGAAACTAGTCAGCATATACCCTCTCCCTTTGGTTTGTGGGTAATAGATAAAGCACGTCAATCCGGTGAAAGAAACATGCTCTTCACATCCCACATAGAATTCAACAGAGACTGGAGAGATATGAAATTAGTGGCAAATCGTGTAATGGCAAGCCGCACCAACTCTTTGTTTTTGGTGAATTTTCTCATCAAGCTAAGCATAGATGCATGATTATATATAAATTTTGTTATGCTCCTAGATGATTCAACAATATCCCTCACAATAGGAATCTTACCTATATTCTCCAACATCATCAAGTCAATGCAATGAGCAGCACAAGGTGTTCAAAACAAGTTAGGATACCTCTCCATAAGCAACTTGCCAGCTGCAACAAAATTTGCAGCGTTGTCCATTATGACTTGGACAACATTGCTTGGACCTACTTCCTAAATGAAGAGGTCCAACAACTCATAAAATGTACGTGCATCTTTAATGTGTGCAGATGCATCAACAGATTTCATAAACATTGTCCCCTTGGGACAACTAACCAAGAAGTTAAGAAGGGTCCTACTCTTCTGGTCAGTCCAACCATCTGACATGACTGTGCATCCAATTTGTTACCATGATGCCCTAAACTCCTCCAATCTATAAGTGCAATCAGTCTTTTCATCTTTAAGAAGAGGCCCTCTCAATTTTGCAAAGGTGGGGGGCTTTGTACCCCGGTCCAACGACAGCAACAACATCAAACATAGGTTGGTAAATGGGTTTGTCTTGGCAATGTTGAAAGGAACATCACTCCATAGAAGACACGTACTGACCAACCTGTCAGCTTCTGCCTTTTCCTTTTTTTAAAGTGTTGATTTGATGCCAGGTTGTGCACCAGGTGTGGTTCTAGGAACAAAAAAAGATGAGATAGATGAGGGGTTGGGACATATGGGTGAGGAAGGTGATGTTGAAGAAGCACTACCACTCTCAATTCCCCCCACTCTTGAAGCCCCTACAAGTTGGAATTTTAGTGCTGCCTTGGTGTCTTTTCCCTCCTCTTTATCCATCAACGATTAAATGGCCTGTCGGATGATTTTTGGAGTTGTATTTGGGCAAAGGTCAACATTTTGCCCTGGAATTTGCCCTAAATGGAATTTTAATCTGTTGATATCTCCTGACATATGCTTGCCACACAACTTGCAAGTCAAATACATTCTATTGATCCCCCCAGATTCATGTATAGTATCAAGTTCACCATATTCCCACATAGCATCCAAAAGCCTTGGCATTTTGTTTCAAACTTTGAACTTGAATTTAAACCTGGGCACAAAAAAAAAATTGAAACAAATTAAAAATTTCCCATCACATAAGAAGCAAACACAAATACCCGAATGCGGGTGTCACTCCATGCATTTAAGCTACATGTGTCGCCCACGCGCAGCGTACAGAAGGCCACGCCTCAGGCAGATGGTGTTAACTGGTTCTGGGCTAGCCTCTGCCCCAAGAGCATTTACGGGACTTAAATGCCCTTCAATGCGTTCTAGTTCCCAAGGAATTGCAGATCGATATCACAGGATGGCGGAAACATTCCACCTATTTCGTTTGCAGTTGGGCTCAGGAACTGTTAGGTGCGCAGTTCAGTCCAGGGTTGAGGAGGGAGGCTCTGAGGGCAGCAAGCCCACCCTCGAGACCATCCCCTGTCCAGATCATATTTTACGCTCACAGTATTTAAGGGAGGTTTTGAGGTTGGCTGCTGGGTTGCATGGTCATAGGGGGAACTTTCTGAATCAAACGTTTTCCACAGGCAATCCTAAAGAAGGACGCGGGAAACTGAAAGCTCGGCACATCCCTCTGGAAGCAGTTGATTATTCTGTCTCTATTATGGCTCCCCGAACGCGTGCAACTCCTCGACGTGGGCGCAATTCCGGGCAGCGGGGAGGCACTGGTGGAAGGGGCCATTCCAGCCCACGGCGCATCTCTCCCTTGGCCTATGCGTCGCCTCCTTCGTTCGAGTCAGAGGACTCCGGTTCTGACATTAGCAATTCGGTTCAGTCAGCGAATTTTCACTACAGACGCAGGACGAATAAGCCCATTGCCAAGGCCCTGATCACTGTTATTTTTTCAGAGGAGGATGATGAGGAGGGAAGCTGGAAGGCAGAGACAGAGGAAAAGACGCCTCCCTCCTCGGATAATTCTACAAAGATTAAGGATTTGGCTGACAGCTCCTATAGCCCTGAGTCACAGAGCAGGCTCGAAGAAGAGAGTACCCTTGGGTACTCGGCGGAGTACGCTGAAGCCTTAAGGGAAATTGGCAGCCTGAAAGGCAAAGAGCCCATGGAAATATCTCAGAATCCAACGGATGTTCAACCTGAAGTGCACGGCAGCAAGCCTTCTTCACCTCAGAGCAAGGCGAGGGATAAGGAGCCTGATGACTCTTTCGCCAACATCCTGTACCTAAAACTGCCGCCTGGTATTGAACGAATTGAAGACATTCCGGATGGGATGGAGGTCACATGGGAACGCGACCCGGAACGTGAAGCAGAGGACCGAAAGAAGCGCGACCTGGAATGTGAAGCAGAGGACCGAAAGAAGCAGCACAAGTAATGGACGTGGTGCTAAGGGTAAGCTTTCGGTTCCAGGCGCAAGGTGTTTTTTGTTCCGCTACTTTTCGAGGAAGGCAGCATTCGACGACATGCTGCATGCAGTCCTTGCTTTTTTGTGACATGTTTTATATTCCTAGAAAATTTTGGGTTTATTATGCTTGATAATGTTGATGAAAAAACTCTTCCTGTTGATGTATTTTTGTCCTCTAGCATGTATAAGCAGAGGAACAAGGTTGACATGAAAAGCTTTGACAGAGAGTTGAACATACACTCTCAGAGGTTAAAACCTCTTGTAAATACTTTTTCTGTTTCTTTAATATAAATAGTTTAGTCTTTGCCCAGCAAAAAAAAGAAGCAAACACAAATGCAATAGTTGATGTTAGATTTTAAATGCCTCTTCTCAGTCACTTGAAAACACTCAGATTCAGTAAACAAGGGTTTGAATTTTTGTCATTTTATTCTTGAAAGTTGAATTTTTGCTTCAATCTAGATTCTAAACAATGTTTCCCTTTCAAAATTCTAGGCAAAAATGAGAAATAAACAAACTAATAGAATTATAGAAAGATTTAAGAAGCCATTTGTGTAAAAAAAACTGAGAGAAATTAAAATACATACCTGGTAGCAGCAATTCGGCACTTTGAATCTCTCATGTTGAGCAGTGGACAAATCTCCAAATCCCCACCACAAAACTCACAAATATTCTCCTCTAGGGCAATGGCAAACAACTATGAATCTCCACAGCGCCGAATGGGAGAAAAAACAGAAGCAAATGATATCATTTTCGGCCTTTTCGGCCTCTTTATCCGCAGCCTGGGAGGATGGCTGACTTTTTGGGTCGACTCCCGATAAAATCGGGCATAAAATGAATAAATCGCGATTTTTTCATTTCAGAAAAAGTCGGCAAAAAATCATCCGACTAAACTGTTTTGATGAAAAAATCGCAATTTTATGATTTAATCCCAATTTTTTGCAGACTTTTTCCATACTAATTAAGAGTTTCCCGCGAGACAGGATTTTTTAATTATTTTTTATGTAAAATGTAACAATGTGATGCCAAAAGATGTTGAGGGTGTAAGAGTAATCAAATTTAGACCTCTCCACCTCAACATTCTTCTAGGACATACTTTGAGGGGTAAAAGAATCACTTCTAGACCCTCAAAACTCACTTTTCCTAAGACTAGTGGGTAAATTAGAAATAAATTGTCAAAAAATTAAATAAGTTGACAAAAATAAATACTACCACATGGTGGAAATGAGTTGGAAATTCACTCAAGTAAAAAGGCAATTTAAAGGACAAGTTGGAAGGGTGATATTGCATCACACGTCATCAGAAGTTAATTCACTCAAAAAATCGATTTTATGAGCCAAAATTAAGGGATCAATTATGACTTGACAGCTCGATTTTCTCATGGAGGATCAACGCATAGTTTGATGGGATATTTTGTTGAGAAAAATCGTGGAGTCTTGTTTCCATTATTCTTCACACCACATACACTTGTACGCAGCCCTCACCCTCATGCCATATACATAGCAGATTTCCCTTTATGCTGGCAACTTCTACAACAGTTGAGATGCAGAAATAGGGGGCAGATTGGGTACAATTTGCAGAGGTGTCAAAGAGCAGCAGTTTAGTTGAGGATTTTGTGGGGATTGCTCTCCCTCTCACCCAATTGTTTTTACACTTGGCAACACAAGTGAACACGATTTTGCACATGAGAAATGAGGAGAATACATTGTCCACTTGCCAAGAATCAGCCTCACACTTGGCTTGATGCTCTCACACTTGGAATTCAAAATTCTCTTGTTATCTCCATCTCTTGTCCACTTGTCATTGGGA
The DNA here is from genome assembly GCA_000404065.3 of Pinus taeda. Lineage (NCBI taxonomy): Eukaryota > Viridiplantae > Streptophyta > Pinopsida > Pinales > Pinaceae > Pinus > Pinus taeda. The sequence goes on from APFE031318834.1 coordinate 93,206, forward strand.
TTTTCTCCCATTTTTGTATAAATCCACCATGAGACCTCTCATTTGCCCATGGTTGGACGCTTGTGTTTATTGCTACTATGCTGGAATTGCTATTGAAATAATGTCTTTGGGGGATATTTCTTGGTGTTGTGGTTCTATTGCTTGTGGATGAGGTAATATGTTCCATTGATGTTTTTTTCATGCTATGATCTCTTTCCATTGAATTTTACATAGCAATAAAATTGGTTTTGTGCACTGCCTAAGGGCATTATTGTCTAGGGAGGGGAGATTTGTAATTATTTACAATCTCCTTTGACCTTGCCATATCTTGTGCATTGTTGCAATTTGTTGTTCTCGGTTGAACGGCAAATTCAACCTTGCCTCTATATGACAAGACTCCTTTGCACTAATAATTGTATAGCAAGTATTTCTTGTGTTCAAGGACGGGTTACTAAATCCCTTTGGCATTAGAGGAAGTCTTCAGTTGGACCATCCAACTCCATAGATCTCAAGGAGCTCACAAGCCACACAATCAAGGAATTCTCCAAGGATATTAAACACATATTGAAAGCGAGTTTCATGAGCCCTATGCTTCTATTCCATATCTAGAAAAAAAATACTTTCCTTTCTTATTTGTGCAAGTATTGATTTTATCTAGCAATGGAGGCTAAATGTTGGTTTTAATCCCCAACTTTTACTCATTAAGGCAGTTTATATGAGTTGTTCTAGTGAGGAATCCATTGTGTTATAAGTAGATTTTTTATTAGTGTCTAACACCATAAATTTTTCATCTCATGCACTTGATTTTATTTATACATTTTCAACTCTACTTATCATTCAAGCTAATTTTCTCTCTTGCTGTCCTATAGGTGGTCTTGAGGACAAATTCGAGTAAAAAAAGGAAGGAGACCAAGCACATACTTTGGAAGCCCTCTCACATGTGAAGTTCCAAGATCAAGATCTTCCATTCTCTATTCATCGCTTTCTTGTTCCAAAGAACCTCATTATTAAGGAATTGTAACTCTTGTACTTCATTATTCACAACAAGGCTTTCAAGTCTTTTCTTGTAACCCTTCCCAAGTAGATCTCTAAATTGTTCACTTGTAAACTTTGGGGAAAGAGTAAGTTTAAAGCTAATATCGTAAGCTCTTCCCAAGCAAGCCCTCATCTCTATAAGTGGGCTCTCATGACTAACTAATAATAAAAGTAATCTTTCTTCTTAGGGAGCTTGGGGAATCCTCCCCTTGGCATTCCCTTCCTTCTCTCCTTTGAGAGAAGGTCCCTCTTTGCATGGTGTTTGATTTGATCTCTATTTCTCTCTTGAAGTTAGTTCTAGTCTGCTAATTGCTCACAATCTTGTATGCACATTTAATTTCATTCTAAGTTTTCATTTTATTTCATTTAGTGTCACTACTTGCTAATTTTTTTCATTTTGCATGTTAGTTTCTCTTAACAAATTTCAATACATTTCCATGCTAATATGATAGTTTTTTTTCATTTTGGGCTCAAAGAAACAATCTAGTTTCAATTTTCATTGTCTCTACATGCTAATGTAGTTTTCATTTACATTGTATCAAGTTTCATGCTTTGAGGTTCTATGATCATTTGATTTAACTTAGTTGCAACTTTTTGTCACTTGAAAGTTTCTCTTTGAGTGATCTTTACATTTAGAGCGAATTGCAAATTCCATCTAGTTTGTTGGTAACAATCTAGTAATCTAACTTATTTAGAGCGAATTGCAAATTCCATCTAGTTTGTTGGTAACAATCTAGTAATCTGACTTTCATTCACTTGTGTATGCTCTCAATATTTTGATTTATTTTGCAAAGTGAATCTAGTTGATTAGTTTGATTTATCTTGTAGCAAAGTCTAATTTCACTCTAATTTGATTTCATATATGTATAACAACTTGTCTCATTTAATTTAGTTCATTTGCAATTTGTTACTCCACTTTGAATATCTTTCACAATTTGTAATTTGTCACTTTCCTCTCTAAAATTAACCTCCAACTTAAGTTGGTTGTATAGAGACTAGGACCCCCTGATATTATTTTCCCAAATTCGGAGAAGGTAAACACGTGACCATGCAGTTAGGGTATCGCTAAGTCCTACGTCAGAGCAATGGCATGTGGGTAGACTTGAGGGACTAGGTGGATCTTTGGTAATGAAGCTAAGCTTCTCCACTTGAGGCCCCTTGCTACCATCCCTATCCCTACACGGGAAAAAGTTTAGAGAGGAAGTTTTGACCTTAGATTAGGCTAGAATAGGTCTAATAAAATTAACCAAGAGCATTCCACATCACATCATCTTTACTTTCCTTGCAACAATTCTCATGGTAATGCTACCTTGAGTACTGTTAATTTTGAAGCATGTTCTTTGTTTAGGTCAATTACTTCAATGATTCATAAGTGCCCAAGATTAATTCCATTTCACATAAACTATTATCTCAGTAATTGAAGAAAGAACATAAATAGCATATGCAAAAGACAAGCCAAGGCAAGAGAACACCGAGATTGGCTCAAGCCAGGGAAAAACCCCAAGATGGGGAAACCCTTGATCAAATGTTCAGCAAAGAAAGAGAGGGAGAAAATACAATTTATGACAAGGAGGCAGCCCAAGCAAGTCTTCCATTCAGCCTTCAAACAATAGCAACTAGATTCTTCCCTAACCAGAGATCAATAGAAGACAGAGCAACTACAAGGGAGACTCCAAATAGAATTTGGTCCTAGTTCAATTTGAGCGGCCTTCATAACTAATTATGATACATCCAAAATGGATATATACTTGACAGTGATAATGTAATAGCAAAAGATATCGAACCTGGTTAGCCCATTCTTATTCTGTTAGCAAAGTTTCCAATCACTACGGCTGGCATACTTCTACATGATGCCTGTCATGGTTGCCTGTAACTTGACTTGTTGAGGGAGTAAGGCTTAACGGCTCCTCCAACTAGCCCAAAATAGACATGCGGACCTCCTGTAATTACTACAAGGCTTGCAGCCTTACAAACCCTCCTTCGATGTGCCTTGGTTTACCTCAGCTACATTTCGGACCTATCAAAACCTACAACGAGATCTCCAAACCACCTATAGCAACTTCGGCCCTATCCTCCTTGTGTTGCGGCTTCCACGGAAGATGAAACATTGTAATTTATGCCCAAACAATGTGTCCAATGAGAATGGAGGACACCTATATATATAACCATTTGTCCTTATGAAAGTGAAGCCGACCTTGACTCTTGGAGGCAAATTTTGAATTTCAAATTTTCAATTTTCCCACCTTAATAAAGTCGTGACTTGTATAATTTCTTTTAAATAACTAAATATATTCCCTTATCCAAATTTGGTGTTCTTTAGGTCGATTTTGGTCCTCTCGAAAAGAGGAATTCAATGCCACAATTATCTTCCTCAAAGGAGTTGTCCAAAGTGGGATTTGGCCCTAGTTGTCAATTTTAACACTCCCTCTCAACTAGGGAGAATTCCACCTGTCAAACCAATAGTTATGTCACTGATCACCATGCCATCATGAACCATCTTTGTATCTCGACTTTGCTCTGCTCTGCTAAACACTAAGTAATAATGAAGAAGAATTTATCAGGAGTGAGTCACAAGACCTTACCACTCTCCACTGACAAAAGTTAGTCCAGAGGTAAAACCTCAATGAGACTTGATTCCAGATCAAGTTGAAGAACACCAAGCATCTTAGTCATAGGGAATACGGCAGTACCCAGTACATCCATTGGTAGTTCTATGGTCCCTAAACACTTTTCCCAACTCATTGGCCAGATGAGAGGTACTTCCCATGTGTCCCGGACTACATGGGTTAGATGATATTGAATCAATAGAAGGGAAAGAATGTATCACATCCCACTCACAACCACACATAGGGAAGGGACGAACCACATCCTACAATCGCACATCACAATCACACGTAGGGAAAGGACAAACCACATCCTACAATCACACGTCACAATCACACATAGGGAAAGGACAAACCACATCCTACATATGCAAATCGTCAAGAGTAGGGAAAGAATGAACCACGTCCTACAAACACAAGTTACAACAATCAATCGTAGGAAGGATCCTACACGTGGGGAAAGGATGAACCACGTCCCACCAACATGTCAACCACTAATCGTAGGGAGTGAGCATCCTAGATGTGGGGAAACGATGAACCACATCCCACCGACATGTCAATAGATGCCTATATGAATCTCTCACTTGGGTATCTGCAGGAGAAGGTGAACCACTCATCCTATGCATATGTCATCAACAGTAGGGGAAGGTGAACCACTCATCCTATGCATATGTCATCAACAATAGGGGAAGGTGAGCCACTCACCCTACGTACATGTGTCTGCAATCGTAGGGGAAGGTGAACCACTCACCCTACACACATGTCAACCATCATGGGGTATCTGAGGGGAAGGTGAACCACTCACCCTATGGTCACTCATAACTCAATAAGTACCCAGGAGCTCCCAAAGCTCAATCTTTAGTCAAGAATCCCTTCATATAAGGAATAGTACTAAGCTGCTTTCTGAAAATCAAACTTAGATCGATGGGAGCGTCATAGCTCTATTCAACAACATTACAGATGTATATACTTAGCAATCCTCAGCTTCTTGTACATGTTGATCTTATTCCTTCTTACTAGTCTTTCAAATCTTAATGTACAGTCGGGACCCTCATAGTAGGGTCTCTCCCAAACTCCCAGTCTCCTCTTGAGAAAACTTGATCAAGAGGCTTTGAGAGGATGTAGATAACCTGTACATCCATCTGCAATGTAGGAGCTTGATTGCTCCCTGTTGTAACATATCTTGAATAAAGTGATACCTGGTGCCAATATGATTCTCTAAAAATTAATCTCAATATGCAATGGTGATTTCCAGCACATCCTCAAATATCTTATCAATAGGCTCCATCATAAGCCATGCATTTAGCTTCTTATCACGATTAGATGTACTCCTTTTTACTCATCTTTCTGCTAGCCAAGATAGTATCAGAATGTCCAAGGAGTCTCATATTCTGGCAATGAATTTCTGATTACTAGAAGCAAATAGATTTCATTAAATGAGGCACATTCATAGCTTGACCTAGAAGCATGTGATAGGTGTTTGTTAAGAAAACCAAGGATCAACGTTTACTCCATTTCATCAGGTCTAGTGCAGGGAACAGTGTATCAAGAATTTTTGTTTAGGCTTTGAAAGTCGTATAACAAACATCTTTAAAGCTGCATTTTCAAACATTGCTCGATCTTACTTTTCCCATCCTTCTGCTTTTGATCTATGTGCCATATTCATTTATACAGTTTACCAAGGATTCTGTGGCTCCCTCTGAAGTCTTGCTTCAGACAGTTATGCAGATTTCATCAATCTTGTTAGGTTATATTCAGCTTCATAGCTCCTACTGAATATGGAGAGGGGTAACTTTGTCCAATATGCAACCATTTGCAACAGGCTATTAATCCAGGGGATTTAATAGCTTCCTCTTAAGGTGATCATCTAGCCCTCAAATATGATCTTTCCTCACGAAACAACTGATACTGCAACCCGGATGTCAAAATTAAGGTGTCCAACTTATTATATTGTTAAGACATAGTGTCTGATGCGTGCCTTCTTCAAGGTATATCTGAAGAGATTGATCTACTCTGCCAAGCGCTTCTTCTTCTAGATGATCCTCAAAATAAGTGCTCCAGATGAGCTACATTCCTTGTCAGAGTTGTTGTAATTTCTTTTACTAGATGATCCCTGTAGATTCTTCACAAAGGATAACTTAAAAGACTGACTGTCTTGTTCACAACTTCGTTTGTGAACAAGACTACAGTACTATATGTATAAAAAAATCTTTCACTGCAATCATTGTTCTTACTGTCTGCTACATTTGTACTTCATAGGTTATGACAAACCCTAGCAGTTGCTCTTACTGATGTCAATCTGTCTTTAGATTCATATTGTCAGATTAACCTCCTTTGATATGAAAGGTACCAAAGTACTGAAAGTACTGGAGCCACTTATTTTCTGCATATTAGCTATCCCTGACACAGCATTAATGAGGGACTTGTCCAGATGATCTTAGTACTGAATTTCAAGATGTAGACTTCAGTTTAGTGCACAATAATCTTTCACAAAGAAAGTATTTGCCATCCTTTGAGCAATACAACATTCTTGTAACCTTCGGATAGAGAAAGCTTACCTCCAAAATCTGCTTCAATAGATAAGAGTGTTGTCTCTTTTGGTTTTGGAACTGTACTTCAAAATGGGGATGATATCTTTTGTTAGTGCTTGCTTGAGCTTGGTCTGGGTACAGTAATGGCTTTTCAGTTGAACTCGATATAGCAGATGTCAGTGCAATAAACAAAAGTCCTTTATTTCGTAAATACTGCATGGCTGCAGTTATATACTTCTCCATGAACTTCACAATATTTTGCAAAATATATATATAAATCACTCACAGATGCTACGGGCCTGCATATGACAATGCTTTACAGTAGCTATCGCCTGATTATGCTAGTCCGAGATGAGCTATACCGAGATGAAAGTTGATACAATTCACACCTTCAATACAACCTTCTCACTTATCAATACATTGGATTACACAAATATGTCATTAATGATCATTTGAAGCTTCACTGATTTGTACATTGGTATTTTCCATTTGCTAACAAACTTGCACCATATAGGGAGACGAATTCATAGGCGTGCGAGATTAGTGCCTGAGATCATTGCTATTACAAGATCGAAGCCCATGCCATTATATGCGAAAGTTTTGTAGACATTATCATCAAGAACGATTTCACAAAGCTGTTATTGGAGAGATACCAAAGAACGATTATTAGAGATGCCCTGTAAAGATAACAGTTGCGAGAGTCCTGAAGCTGATGTTAGAAAGACAATACAACAACGAAACCTTATGTCATAGGCCAATCTGAAGAGTGAGATTAAAACATTCAGCTACAAATGCTTCATTCTTGAACTGGCATAGGTCGGCTCAATTTTCTTTGACAGATAAATATGAATACTTAATGGACCATGGCAAAGGAAAGAGAGTTGCAATTGTAATTTGACTACTGCAATTAGACTCGGAATCGTCGATGTAATTAGGCTTTAGGAAATATAATTTGGCTTATTAAAAATCATGGATAGAATGGCAATAGCAATCATTCATTGTCGTTGTCAAAGCTTCTAAAGAAACCCAAGGTTGAGAATAGGTCTTAAAATTATGAACATGCAGTACTTACTAACTCTTCCGCAGGGATAAGACAACTCTTAGTGCTTTATAAGAGAGGATCCAATATCAGGTACCAACAAAAGAATTTTCTTCCTCCGCAAGTCTTCAAAACATAGAGATGGGGATGTATTATGGTGCCCTAATGAGGGTCGAGACTGATTTTCTTTTAAACAAGAACAAAGCCAACCTTTCTCATTGTCGCACATTTGATATTCAACTAGTCCTTAGTGTTGAAGAGATACCTTATCAACCTTCTTCATATGTTGTAGATCTGGACTATGATTCGTCAATGAATAGGCCCATATAATGGCAAAGGAGGAACAGCAGAGATCGTGGAGAGTTGTTGACAGAATGCTCTTGGCGACTGCTTCTCTTTGGCTCCTACTTGGACTTGTCCTTAACTAGCTCCGATACCACGTTAATTTTGAAACATGTTCTTTACTTAGGTCAATTACTTCAATAATTCATAAGTGCCCAAGATTAATTCCATTTCACATATGTTGGAGAATCTAAGGCAAAGTAGTGTTGTGTTGATTCTCTATGACTTGATACCAATTTGTGAAGTCTTTTTACTTTTCTTATTAACTTATACTTCTTCTTATTATTATTAGTGCATATGTGTGTGCTTCATCAAACTGCTACCAAAACAAAATAATAAGAACACAAAATTTGGCTCCCTGCTAGGGACAAACCCTCTCCACTTGAGAGAAAAACCCTTGGTAAGTCTTCTCTTATTGAAGCTTCTTATTGATCAATGCCAAACCCTAGACCCCTGACAATGAGATCCTCCAAGCACAAGTCAAGTCCTTTCAAGATAGATTCTTCTTGCAGCACTTTTGTCTTCTTCCCTTCAGCACTTCTTCCAGCAACTGTTGCAGACTTAGGGCAGCAGCAGTGAAGCCCTAATCCTTCACAAGTGAGAGTGTTTTCTCCTCCAAAACTATGTTAGACTTTCCTTGCTTGTATTCCCTTCTTCCACGCTTGAAAGAGAGACTTTGTAGGCCTAGTTTGAGCCTTCAACAAAGAGATATATATGACTGTGACAGTGTTGCTGTAATGACCGCATGTTGTCCTTTTCTCACACGTGTGGCTGTTATATGCTTCAGATTAGCCCTATTCACATCGCTTTCTTCCCTTTCTTTCTCGTTTGAGGAGGAGGTTCTTTAAGCCTATGATCTATACCCAAACAATGCAATTTGTATATCTGTGGTAGAAGGTTGTTCCAGAAACAGGTAGACCCTTTCCTTCTTCGCATGTGTGACTGTCCTTTAGCCCTACAGCAGTCCTTAAACCTTCGGTGTCTCTTCCTTCTTCTTCGCACTGATTTGGAGGTTTCTTCCTTTGTCTTCTTCTTACCTTACTCTTTCGCAGATTTCAGAGTGTATTCGTTGTCCTTTTGAGGAGTGGACAGCCTCTATAAATAGAGGTTTGTCCCTCCTATTCAAGCCGACATGACTGTCATTTAGGCCGACTTGACAGATTGCCCTTTAATTCATTTTTATTCATTATTTTCTGCTTGGAGACTTCGTTAATGCTAGTAGAGGACTTGATTTGTCTTGGAGGTGTTCCCATGACCTTGTATGATGTCATATATGATGTAGCATGCACTCAAAGGGTCTTATCATAATTACATTTTGACTTTGACTCTCTAGAAGCACTTTCAGAATGTGCTTGACCTATTTTCAATGAGCAAGAAACTCATCGACAAATAATATCAAAATAATTTCTCTTTTCTTGAGTAAGTACAAATATTAAAATTACATATATGAAGACCAAACCTAGTTACATTTCCTTCAACAACATAAACTATTGTCTCAATAATTGAAGAAAGAACATAAATATCATATGCAAAAGACAAGCCAAGACAAGAGAACACCGAGATTGGCTCAAGCCAGGGAAAAACCCCAAGATGGGGAAAACCCTTGATCAAATCTTCTTATTATTATCTTCAAATGTTCAGCAGAGAAAGAGGGAGAAAATACAATTTATGACAAGGAGGCAGCCCAGGCAAGTCTTCCATTCAACCTTCAACAATAGCAACCACATTCTGCCCTAACTAGAGATCAATAGAAGACACAGCAGCTACAAGGAAGACTCCAAATAGAGTTCGGTCCTAGTTCAATTTGAGCGGCCTTCATAACTGATTATGATAAATCCAAAATGGATATGTACTAGACAGTGATGATGTAACAGCAGAAGATCTCGAACCTGATTAGCCCATTCTTATTCTGTCAGCAAAGTTTCCAATCACTGTGGCTGGCATACTTCTACATGATGCCTGTCATGGCTGCCTGTAACCTGACTTGCTGAGGGAGTAAGGCCTAACGGCTCCTCCAACTAGCCCGAAATAGACCTGCAGACCTCCTGTAATTACTACAAGACTTGTGACCTTACCAACCCTCTTTCGATGGCCTTGGTTTACCTCAACTGCATTTCGGAAACCCACAACGAGATCTCCAAACCACCCATAGCAACCTCGGCACTATCCTCCTTGTGTTGTGGCTTCCACAGAAGATGAAACCTTTTAATTTATGCCCAAACGATGTGTGTCCAATGAGAATGGAGGACACCTATATATATAACAATTTGTCTTTATGGAGGTGAAGCCGACCTTGACTCTTGGAGGCAAATTTGAATTTCTAATTTTCAATTTTCCCACCTTAATAAAGTCATGACTTGTAGAATTTCTTTTAAATAAATAAATATTTTCCCTTATCCAAATTTGGTGTTCTTTAGGTTGATTTTGGTCCTCTCAAAAAGAGGGATTCAATGCCACAATTATCTTCCTCAAAGGCACTGTCCAAAGTGGGATTTCACCCTAGTTGCCAATTTTAACAAGTACATTCAATCTTATTTGCAAATATCATTTACTTTCAAGTAGCATTTCAATTTTCTTGCAAGTATTTTGGATTTAACTTTGCAAGTATTTACATTTCTTGTACTTGGATACATTCACATTTAAAGTTCACTTTGCTTATCTTGAAATACTTGGAGCTTGTGGAATACCTTTCATTGGTTCGACTTTCTTTCAACTTATCTCATGTGAACAATGTTTACTTTCGAAGTGCAATTATATCTTATTTGCAATCTTTACATTCCAAGTACCATTGTATCTTTACTTGCTTTTACTTTACAAGTAATCAATTACTTCCTTGAGCATTTACCTTTTGCAAGTTATTGGGCACTGGCCTTATTATTTCGATTCTTGAAAAGGGTCTATCTTGTCAATTATGATATTATCATTACTTATATATTTACTTTACATGCTCATGGTCATATCATATACTTGATGAAGTACTTGCATGCTTTAAGTTGATGTTTGATGTGCCTCTTAATTAACTAATCTTTTGTCTCCTAAAACTTGTTTAGAATCACTAACCAAGCCTTAGATATCCTTTAGGGTCTACCCCCCTTGGCTTCATCTAGGAGATAGCCTAGATGGAGGAGTTGGGAATTGGGTGACAGCCCCAACTCAGAGCTTGCCCCCAAGGCCACGCCAACTAGAATTAGAGAATTTCTTCACACTAACCTTAGGTGTGGAATCAGGCAACAACATTTTTTGGCACCGTTGTTGGGGATAAGTCTTCTTAATCCCGGAATACGACTATTTTTGGTTTCTAGCTTGTGGAATTATTAGAATTAGATTTTTGTCCAATTGGCGACTCCACTTGATCAATTTTCTACAAGAGTTTGTACTAGGAGGCATCCAAGTGATCTAGTTAGCCCCACTCTTGATCCTGAAAGGGTATTTAGAGTGAGGTTAAATAGACTCTCTTCTAGTAGACTTCTTGCTAATCTTGGACAAGAAACTATCTCTGATACACTTGCTTTTTGAGGGTTAAGTTGAGCAAGACATCATGATGATTTGTTTGGCCCTTGTGATTTCACTAACATAAATGGCTATCCTCACAATATTTCGGATGAAGAAATTGAAAATTTGTCTTCCTTCCAAGACAATAATGTTGTCAAGACACACATAAGAAACTTCAACTTATGTGTCACTAAGTGGTACAATGGAGCGAATTTTGAAGATGTGAAAATGAGACTCTTTGTGCTTTCCTTGGAGGAGGATGAACTTGACTCGTTCACTGAGCTATCAGCGAACTCTTTTGACACCTTGAAAAAGACATTTGATGCATTCAATGAAAAATTTCGTGACAAAAAGGAAGAGAGCATCTATTTAACACAATCAATTACATCAAGATGCAGGAAAATGAGACTGTTGAAGAATTTAATAAATGATTCAGCGACATACTAAAGAGTTTTCCTGATGATGTCAAGCCTCTACGCAAGTCCTTTTGATTTATTATGTTGATGCTTTTCATGAAGACATATCTTATGAGATGAGAAGAAAAGAGCCTTCAAACTTAACTGCAGCTCAAACAGAAGCCCTAAAGATGGAAAAGGCTAGAATGACTTTGGAAAAACTGAGATCCTTGGTTTGAATAGGGGTCCTTCAAAGTCCCATGAATCTAAAGGAAAGGTTGAGGCAAAAGGAGTTGAAAATGGCCCCATTAAGGAGTTAACTCAACTCATCAAGAACATGGAGATGAATCACGCAAATCAAATGAATGCCATGCAAAATATGTTGGTGGCCATGGAAAGATCACAAATGCAAAGGCTCCAACCTAGGGCCAATGATAGATGGCAAAAGAACAAGGGCCCGTCACAAGACTATAGGCCTCCAAATCCGTTAAAGTCTACAAACATGATGGATCAAGTTCCCCCCTATTGTAGACCATGTGATGAGTTTCATGAGGAAGCCACATGCCCCATCGTAAGGAGAATCATGGAAATGTTAATTTTTCATTGTTCTATGCTAGCACAATCACTTAGCCCAGATCTTTCTTCAATTAGCAATCACTTTTAAACAAGATTAATCTTCCAATAACAATGAACAATTGTAGATAGAATAGTGAATCCAATATGCAGTAGAAAGCAGTCAAAAGCAATGACAAGAGACAAAAGATTTGGTCAAAGAGCAGGGGAAAACCCCACAATGGGGAAAACCCCTTCAAATTCTTCTTCTATTAGATTGTCATCAAATGTTTAGCAAAAAGATGCAATGTTCCAATTCATCAAAATGAGTCAAAGGTCAACATCTTTGACTATTCAATTCAACTAATCAAAATCCAATGAGAGGTGAGCCCAAAAGTCAAATCTGATCCAAAGTCAAAGTTTGCAATTTTTGGTCAAAGTCAACAACAATCAAAGATGCCCTAACCAGTCAACTTTAAGCAGTCAAATCAGCTCCAAGTCAGCTTGGTCAAAGGTCAAAATATTTAGCCTCTTTTGTTGGTCAAACTTCAATCAAAACAATCCCAAAAAGTCTTGGTTAGAGGATAGAGAAAGCTACGGTCAAACTTCAAATTCCTGCAGTCATACTTCAGTCAACAAACCTATGGTCAACCCAAGTCAAAGTGCCATGAAAAATTTGGCTCCTTCACCAAGAAATTTGGCCTCCAAAAATCGCATTTTTGCAAGTCAAAGAGTCAAAATGCCAAGTCAAACTTTGTCAACAACTAACCAAACAAAAAGTCAATGCAGAAAAATCAAAATGGCCTTCTTCCCTTCGCACATGTGAACTCGGACTCCTTGCTTTAGACCTGTACGAACCAATCACAAGAGGAAAGACAAGAGAAGATGAGTTGGTGTGACGTCCAAATGAGGTGACCTTGATGTGTATTTATATGTGACTTTGGAGACTCAATTATGACTTTAGGTCGACTTGTACTTTTGTGTAATTATGGGTTTCTCATTAAAAATTATATTTTTTCATGACCAAATTAAATTCTTCCAAGGGCAAAAGAGGGCCTTCTCTAGATGAGGAACGTTGTCCAAAGGAGGGAATTTATCGTTGAGCTGCCAAAATCAACACTCCCTCTCAGCTAAGGAGAAATTTTTTATTGCATTATAAGTCTCATCTCTTCATCATCATCATCATTGAACCACGTAATATCTCGTCTTTGGTCATCTCTACTCATCTGTTGAACACTCTTGAATCTAAAGAAGAAGAAGAATCATCATCATCATAGGGTAGCTCAAGCTACCACCCTATATTCAAGGACAATATGCAGGATAACCCAACTTGTAATGAGAGACAAGGATCAAAAATCCTATTGCCTATTGATCTTCCCACCTTAACCCTCAATAATCAAGTGGTGGAACACCTGCATCCTTTCACTTAGGGAGGATATCCAACTTACAAGAGGTAAGGATCACAAAATCCTAAGTCTCTCCTCATCCATTGGCCAGATGGATGGCAAACAGCAGAAAGCCTTTGACACCTTGAAAGAAAAGATTAGTACAACACCTATACTAGCACTGCCTGATCTTCAAAGACCATTTGAGATCCAAATGGATGCCAGTGACTATGCCATGGGAGCAATGTTGACACAGCACGGTAAACCCATATGTTATCATTCTGAGAATTTTAATCCTGCAGTAGTTAACTATCCTACATATGATAAAGAATTGTATGCATTAGTTCAGAGTGTAAAGAAATGGAAACATTACTTAATGGGAAAAGAGATAGTAATACATACTAATCATCAGCCACTTCAATACTTACACTCCCAACCTAAGTTGTAGCAATCAAGACATTATAGATGGATGGGTTTTCTACAATAGTTTCATTTAGTCATCAGATATAAAAAGGGCATACATAACAAGGTTGCAGACATGTTATCTAGACCCATTATAAATGCATCTACCATACTTAAGCATAATTTTGTGCTGCATGAAAGCTACATAGAATAGTATTCTCAGGATATGGACTTTAAGGATGTATATGCAGCTTTGAGTCAAGGCAAAAGAATAGAATAATTGGACTATCACATGAAGGACCAACTCCTATATCATTGTGGGAAACTCTGCATTCCACAAACTAAGAGAGTAAAGATAATTAGAGAAGCACACACTTCTCTAATATCAGGTCACTTTGGGGTAAGTAAAACAGTTGCACAACTGCAAAGATATTGTTATTGGCTAAAAATGAATGAGACAGTTTCTAGATATGTAAGAGGGTGTACTATGTGTGCTAAAAGCAAGCCCAGCAATAGAAAACTAGGCTTGTACACTCCATTACCAGTTCCTTTTCACCCTTGGGAAAGTGTTTCCATGGATTTCGTTGGAGGATTGCCTAAATCCAGGAAAGGTCATGATTATTTGTATGTCGTTGTGGATAGGTTCAGCAAAATGTGTATTTTGATACATTGTAATAAACAGATTACAGCTTAACAAACTGCCAAACTGTTCTTTCAACATGTATGGGTTCATTTTGGATTACCCACTTCCATTGTATCTGATCGAGACACCCGATTTGTG